>JAPFFP010098093.1:0-43586 GCA_026153255.1 Solanum medicagineum | reverse complement strand
AAGTTGAGGGTGGCCTTTATTGTGGTAAAGTAATGAAAATAAGGTGGTTGGTTGGGAAAGAAAGAAATAAATAAAAACCTTGAGCCCGGGGAGGAAAAAGAAAATAAAAGTGCCTTGAATTGAAGAAAATAGCCAAAATGAGTCCAAAAATAAGGCACAACTGAAAAGGAGAATGAAAGCATCCGGGAAAAGCTTGAAGTAGGAGAATAAGGGTGGATTTAGTAATGGTTGGGTCATGAAGGTGAAAATGTGGGTAAACATGGTTCAAGGATAGCTTTTAGTCACTACTTGCCTAAAATACTATACCAAAGCCCTATGAGCCTATGTTACAAGCCTTTAAGTCCAAAAGCATCCAAATCCACTTTGTCATCAATCTGGAAATTGAGTATAGAGGTAAGCCTATGGTGTTAGTCGTTTTGCATGAATTTCATTTGTGAGCATGAGAATGCTTGCACAGTCCCTAAATTCTAAATGCTTTCTGAGTGAGTAAGAGGGACTTCTTTTCTGTGAGGGCATTTGTACTGCTTGATTAGCATATGACTTACCCAATGATTGCAGATGGTTGATGCTCCTTAGCTTATCATATTTGGGTTGCCAGATACATCATTGTGTTTTTGTTTTGCTGAGTAGCTTTGAAATCTTGTTTTGAAAATGAAAGTTGGGTACTTGAATTGGAGTAAATGATGTCTGTGGCATTAGTCTCTCATTGTCTACTAAGATTGAGTCGTCGCTTGAGGATAAGAAACAGTTCTAAGTTGTGGGTGTGGATGTACTGTCAAAATACAACACATTTAATTCCTAAAACAAGGGATTTTGTGAGTTATTAATGCGACTTATTATGCTTTTTGTGTGTTTTTGTGTTATTATTGCAGAAAAGGAAGGTTGGCATGATTTTAGGAGAAAAATTGATGATTTTGCTAAAGTGCAGGACATATGAGCTCACCTACGAGTCGTAGCCCAAGTTACAAGTTATAGGGTGATTTCACAGCCAGAAACAGAGAGCAAAAATCAGAAATTTGCTAAGTGGAGGTCAACCTTATGAGGCACCTTATGAGTCGTAGCTCTCACTACGATTCGTATAGGTGGCTCGTAGCAAGAAACAGAGAGCCAAGATTTTGGACCAGAAACTGAAGGCCTAGACTACAAGAAGAGCATACGAGTCATAGCTCAAGAAATGACTCGTACTTATAGGTCGTAATAGTCAAGTCCAAAATGCCAAGTGCCTGATACGAGACCCAAATTACGACTCGTAGGTCACCCTACAAGTCATAGCTATGAGACGTACCAACTACCATCTATTTTTATTGTGTAATTTTTAGGGTTAAGTTTGTAAATACTATATATACTTTATGTTAGGGTTTATTTGAGAAGACTTCCCAGACTTTCTAGACTTGAGACAAATATATTCTCTCTAGAATATTTTAGGTTTTTAGTGTAGATTCTCCATTTCTATTGGAAAACCTACTTTTGGGGATACCAATTCTTGCGTTGTATTCATTCTCCATCTATCAAAGCTTGTGGTTTGCAACTTGTGGTGGTATTGTTCTTCATTGATTTGGGTAAAAATTCTCAACTATGTATTTTATTTGCATTCTTATTGGTTTTGCCTTAGCCATGAGTAGCTAAGCACCCACAACTTGGGGTTGTGGGAACCATGGATAGTTGATTTGAGATGACCTCGATTAATTGCATTTCTCTGATTAGGGTTTTTCATGTATTGTTTATTTCCCTTCATTTTGATTGTTTTTTGGTGGTGGCCAATACCAAACCCCGCCTACTATCATGATCCTGACCAAGGTAGTGACGAATAGGAAAAGGGAAGTAAATGAAAGGATTCAATTAATATGTTCTCGTCTAATCAACCAAACCTAACAAAGGGGAGGTTGACTGGGACAATGGGTAACGGTTAGTTGGCACACCATGGTTGTGACCATGAACCATGGTGAAATTCGACCTCACCTTCACAAGAGGGATGGAAGAACCTAAGTTACCATCCTGCATGCGAATTCCTAATTACAGTTATGTTGTCTAGGGTAATCGAGTCAACAAACTATGAGGGACACAATTCCCAAGTTGTCCCTAAATTTGAGTATTTCCTCGCATAGTAGCATAGTGTTTTTTTATTCTTATTTCCAAATCGTAACCCCCCCCCCCTAATTTGGAGATTTTAGTTATAAATACTCAAAATGATTGATCGTGAATTCTTGTAGTCAAGCCCTTTATTCCCTGTAGATTCAAGCCTAACCTTTGGTTAGGTTAATTGCTGACAGAGACCGCTTTCTTATTGGAGCGTGAACATCATCAGCTACTTATGTTTTTAAAATGATTTCCATGATAGAGACTTTGAAAGTTGCATGAAAACAATGTTTAATTTGCATTAATGTTTTAGTAAGGAGTTTATAGATGTTCCATTCTATTCAAGCTATCTCAATTCAAATTCGGGGACAAATGTTTCCCAAGGGGAGAATTTTAAATTACCTCTCAATATAACTCGGAAAGACCCTATGATGCAATTTTTTAATATCTCAAAATTCATGCAGAATTTCACAAACTCGACCTCATATTCTTGTTCAAATGGCAAAATCAAGTGGGGAAGTGGTTACCTACAAGGTATATTTTACCTGTACCAAAAAATATTTTTCAGTGAAACTTCACAAACCAGTGGTACGGCCACGACGCGGACTGGATGCATCATAGGTCAAAAACTCCCTTTTTCACTCAAGGACAATTGGTTAATTACCCAATGTCTACATATACATGAAATCTCATTCTCGCCATTTTTCAACTCCAAAACTCACCAAAAACTTCTCAAATTCCTCTCTAATCTTCACCAAATTCTCCATTCATTCTAAAAAATTTCAAGAAGTTTTGTTGGAATTCAATGAAACCAAGTCAAGCCCCAAGTCCTCCTCAAGTCTTACTTCAAGAAACTCTAAGTCTAAGGTATGTGGGTTTTCATCCATGGGTCCTTTCACCCATGGATCCCCAAAACTGTTATTATCAAATTTCTTGATTCTAGTGACTAATTCCTTATGGGTATTTTTTTAATTATAAATCCTTTCAATGTAATAGATTGAAAAATCATTGGTTATTAATTTATTGATGCATGGGCTCCTACTAATGATTGATATTATGATATGTTATTACATTGAAGCTTTGCAAGCTATGGCATCTTGAAAGACTCTAAAATATTATGAATTCTTGAATGGTTTTCATGACACCCAAATTGGGGTTTTACAAGTATGTTGTTGGGTTATTTGAATGAATTCTTAAATGACTTTATGTTACCCCTCTCATGTTCCTTATCATTGAATTCTATGATTTTAAGCTTAAATATATATACCTAACATGTTTTGACTAAGTTATGTGGCAAATATCTTATGTGATGAAACTTATGGTAGGACATGTGATTTATGAATATTGTTGATGTTGAAGGGAAATTAAGCATGTTTTGAGTTCATGAGAATGTTATAAATGGTATGAATGATATGAAACCCTTTTATTTGATATTATAATGTGATGGTTTGACGAGCTAGTTTATGATATTCAAAGCTATAAAATTTGTGATACCATGAGACACTATGGAGTTGAGGATTGTATAAGATGAATTTCATGTTTTCATGTTTATTTTTTGAAAGATGATATGTACAATTGTGATGGATTGTTTAAGAATAATTTAAATTGGTGATATTCATTATATGTCTTGAAGTATGATGTCTAAATAATGAGAAATAAAGGCTTATGAGACATTCTATATCTATTCTGGACTTATGAAAAGATTTTTATGAATAATGAAAAGGTTTCGCTATATGTTTGCTAGTTAATGAATGTTCAAGAGGATGAGGTATATCTAGTATTATGTGAAATTTGTTGAGATATTATGAAAGCAACATGTTGTTGTAAAACCCTCCTTATGATGTTATGTTATACAAGTTGTGTATGTCATGATTACCCTCATGTTTGTATGTCCAATGGGACTAGTCTTATGAAGTTTAGCATGAAAGACTGAAAGAAATGTGAGTCCCCACCTAGTTATGATCATGAGACTATGATGACCCGTTAGTAGAGGGATATGAAATGATGACCCATTGGTAGAGGGACATGATGATGATGCTAACCTATTGTAGAGGCTTAGCCAAGATTAAGATAGTAACCAATAGTAGAGACTTCACCAAGATTACGATGCTAGCCAATAGTAGAGGCTTCGCTAAGATTATGATGCTAGTTGATAGTAGAGGCTTAGAAAGATATATGAGCAATCCCTATGATGATGATTAATGTTCTAAATGTTTATGAAACGGGTTAGAATTCCCCTCTATTATTTTACAAGGGTTATGGGACGAGTTAGTATAATTCTCCTCTATTATTTTACAAGGCTTATGGAATGGGTTAGTAGAATACCTCTCCACTAATGAATTTCATGATTCCTCCCTATGATTATTCCGTAAGAGTTTACTTAGCATCGAGTGTACCTTGATATGGATGCGGAAGCTCCTCGTTAGAAAAGGCGAGAGACCGTTAGTAGAATCCCATTGTCCTATAACTACGTGCCACCGTAGAAAATAGGAGTCACCCGCTAGTAGAGGTTGATTTCTAGACCAGCAAATAGTAGAGGTTTTGCTCAATAGCAAAGCTTTTGTGGATCCACTTAGGCATCTTAGGAGGTCACCTTGGCAAGTGACTTCCCCCTTTCCTCTGGTGTAAGGAAAACATCGGGACCCCATGGCTGAGCTCACATGGTTTATGTTGGTTAAAGGTTGCTCTCACATATGTTCAAGCTCTCCTCATGTTCCCAAGAGGTCCCCTAATTATTAATTTAAATGGTTCCTTTATGTCAAGTCCAAAGGTGATTTAAAGTTCCTATGATTCCTTGTTTTACAAATTCAAATGGTATTTTTCCCCAAAAGGTACATGATGATTTCTACAAGTGTGTAAGGTTTTCCATTATGATTGCCAATGTTCCTTGCACAATAAAATAATTTTAGTTGTAAAGTGATGTATTTTTCACCAAAGAATATTAATACTTTAGTTAAGTATGACACCTTGTATTTCTCATTATCTTTTATGAACTTCCAACAACTTTATTGTATATGTCATTCTTGATCTATGGTTTTCCTTATATATGCTCATGTCCCCAAGATATTCTCTTATGATGATTCTTTATTATTATAACCTAGGTAATATTCCTCACCCTCTAGTACAATGTATATGGACGAGCTACTAATGCCACTTTATTATGCTTGTTATGAGTTATGCAAGTATGATTACCTCCACGTAGTTATATCTTAAGCATTGATCATGCATGGCATGTTGCACTTACGTCTTTGATTATGTTTATGCATTTCAAATACTATGGCTTGTTTACCTTGTTGCATTCTACCCCACATACTTAGTATATTCCAAGTACTAACATATACTCTATGCCTATATGATTTCACCATATAGGGACCGGTGCTCCTCAATATCCTCCATGTGGCTAGCTTGGACTTATGAAGATTGTCTTTGTGGTGAGTCCTCTAGTTCGACGACAATATCCTACTTCTATCTTACTCATGTTGAGACTTTATTCCACTTTATTTTCTAGAGTTGAGGGTGAGCCTTGAACATGTCTTGGCCCTCGTCCTATTCATGCTTAGAGGTGTTGTTGTATACTACACTATATACCTATAAGTTGATGATAAGATTTTCTAGAGATTTATCCCTTAGACCCTATCCTTATGTGATGCTATTTGATGCTATTGATTATGGTGGAAAGTGATGAAAGTGCCAAGTCCCTAAATACCCCCAGAGTGCGAGTACCCGCCCCTTAGACTTATTTGCTATATGATTCATGTTTATCCTCTTCCCTATAACATCCCCATAGCGGGAGTCCAAGGCCTCACTTCCCTTAGATATTATTTGCTATGTAGTTATTTACCTTTCATTGTTTTTGTGAAACCAAGGATGTGCAAACGATATGCTAAGAGGCTTGTTTGGGTTTCCTTCAGGCTTCCCATTCATTGTGTCACATCTAGGCCCTAGTGTCACGGACCTAGAACTCACACTAGAACTTCTTTGCAGCACTAGTCAGTTTTCTCACGAATCTTGCATGATCTTGCAAACACTAGTAAGCCTGTTGCCTATGATCACTAAGGGAACGCTAGATATTGAAAGACAAGAGAGAGCTTTTGAAAGAAAGAAGACTTTGATTGCTTGGAAAATGCTTTACAAGGCTTGAGAGGTTACAACTTTTCTTGATGCTAAATGAATGCCAAGGAGGGGTATTTATACTACTCCACCTACTTAAAGGACGGCTAAGATTAATTTGATCCTACGGCTAGTATTGATCCTCTAGAGTCTTCCTACAAAGTATCTAAGATATTTACAAGTTCAAGACTTATCTACATAATTCTACATGTCTCTAGAACCTTCTAGGTCTCTCTAGTCTTCTCTTCAATCCTCTGCACCATTCTAGAGAGTTATGGAGCCCTCTAGAGCACGGCAAACACGTTCCTGCGCTGCTTTTGGAGCAGAATTAGGTGGGACGTGTCACTAGGCTTTGGTCGTGATAGAATCTTAAGCTGTCTAGAAGCATAATCTATCACTTTTCCCGTCTGCATCAATACACAACCCAAATCAACTCTAGATGCGTCAAAATAAAACACAAAATCCTCAGTCCTATTGGGCAAGGTTAAAACTGGAGCAATGGTCAATCTAGTCTTTTAAGTCCCGAAAACTATTTCATAAGCATTAGATTATTAGAATATAGCCGTGTTTTGAGTCTACTTAATCAATGATGTGGATATGGATGAGAATCCCTCAATAAATCTATGTTAATAAGCAGTCAAACCTAAGAAGATTCTTATATCAGTTGGAGATATAAGTTGGTGCCAATTCTTTAGTGTCTCAATTTTCTGGGTATCAACTTGAATATAATCTCCAGATACTGTATGGCCCAAAATATCCACTGATGCCAGCCAAAACTCACACTTGGAGAAATTTGCATATAATTCCCTCATTTTAACAATTTGTAAGACAACCTTATGGTAATGAGTGTACTCTTTCACATTCTTTAAGTAGACCAGAATGTCAATAATGAAGACAACTAAGGCTTGAACATTGTATCTATAAGGTCCATAAAGGCTGTAGGTGTATTAGTCAACCCAAAAGACACGACCAAGAACTTAAAATGTCCATAACATGTTCTACAGGTGGTTTTTGGGATATCACATTTTCTCACTTTCAATTGATCGTAACCAAATCTAAGATCTATCTTTGAGAAACAAGAGGCACCCTGAAGGTTATTAGACAAATAATCTACCCTGGGGAGAGGATGCTTATTCTTTATGGTGACCTTCTTGTTGCATGTATCAATGCATATTCGAAGAGACACATCTTTCTTTTGCACGAATAGGACAGAAGAACCCCAAGGAGAGATACTCAGCCTAATAAAGCCCTTATCTAACAAATCCTTCAACTACTTTTTCAGCTCCTTAAACTCAGTTAGGACCATTCTATAGGACAGGATAGAAATGAGTTGAGTATCAAAAAGAACATCAATCTCAAGTCAATCTCCTTACCTGACTGGGCTTTAGGCAGATCATTAGGAAATAGTTTTGGGAACTCATTAACAATAAAAATTGACTTGAGAGATGGAGACTCTATACTAACATTTTTAACTCTAACTATATGATAAATACACTCTTTAAAGATAAGCTTTCTAGCCCTAAGTAAGAAATAAGTTTACCCTTAGGCACTGTAGGACTACGCTTCCACTCTATAACAAGATGATTCAAAAATTGGAATTTGATCATTTAGGTTCAAAAATCGATAAAGGCATAACAGGTGTGAGGCCAATCCATGCCAAGAATCGCATCAAATTCAATCATCTCTAACTCAACTAAGTCTATCTAAGTATCTCCATGATAGATAGACAAAGTACAATCTCTATGTATTACTGTTGCTGGAATGGACTCACCAACAGGAGTAAAAACACTGAAGGGCTTAAGAAGACATTTAGGAAGGATCTCAAACTTACTAGCCATATATGGAGTTACAAATACTAAAGTGGCACCCGGATCAATCAAAGCATACACATCATGAGAAAGGACTCAAAGCATATTTGTGATAACATCTAGCGAACTCTTCTAATCCTGGCGATTGACCATGGCATACAAGCAGTTTGTACCTCTACATGTACCAGTAGTGGCACCTCTCTAATTACCTCTAGTTGTTGGTGCTATCGAAGAAGACTGAGCTTTGCTACCTCGATCACCTTGCTTTCTGATAAGGCACTCGTTCTAGAAATGACTAGTCTGTCCACACCTATAGCAAGCATGTGCGCTCTCATGACGCTCACCCAAGTAGAGTTTGCCACACTTGTGATAAGGTGGCCTCCTTCTCAAACCTTGAGTCACAATAGCTTGGGATTAAGAATCCTGAGCTCTAAATTTCCAATGGCCTTAAGATTTTGATTGTACCTGTTACTCAAAGCTAAATGCACTCACTAATGATGGTGAATAACTCGAAGTCCTCTTCTAAAAATAGGATTTGTGTAATACCCTACATGTTGAATGGCCTGGAAAATGAAAAATTGCGAAATTTTAAGACTGCCTTAGTTATACGAGCAAATCTATAACTCGTGGGTGAGACCATGGGTCATAAAAAGGTCTCATAGACTTGAGTCAAGAAAGTTAGAAAAACTGTAAGTTTTTGGAAGTCAATATAAGAAGAATAGGACAGGTCGTGAAAGGAACCATGACTTGTGGATTAAGTCATGAAGGGCACCTTGAGGATGGGAAATTTTCTACATCTGGAAGTCTATCTATGAAGTGGTTTCGCGGTGCATAAAAGGATCTGCGGCCTCATAATTTTGTAATACAAATTTTTTAGTAGCTCAAATTATATGGCATGCATTACACGAGGGCCAACCATGACTTATGGATAGTACCACAGCCCATGAACGAGGTCTCTTAAACGGCTCTAGTAGTTTTAAAATAAAGGGCTTTTTGGTCAATTTCAATTTATTTAGCTTCTAAATTACGTTATTTTGACCCTCTTAACTATCTTAAACGAATCAAACCCTATAAATCATATTTTTAATTTATACTATATATATATATATATATCATTTCACTCTCAAAACCTCCCCTAAAGTTCGAAAATTTCTCTTTCTAAGGATTCTCTCTATGGAAGCTAGGTTCCATCTCTAGACCAAGAATTTCAAGGTTATTTCACCCCAATTCCTATGGAATCTCACTTGAGGTATGCAGGGTTTCATTCATAGATTAATTTCATCCATGAAGCCCAATCTAAAACCTCCTTTCTCTCAAAGTTTCTGGGTGATTTCATGTGGATTTCTATGATATGATTCCAAATGTATGGATTATGATTATTTTATGATTATTATACCTAGTTATACATGAATTATGAAGAATTATATAATTTCTATGAATTTCAAGTGAAAGGTATATGATTTCAAGTATATGATGAATAGGCTTGCTGAATTGATGTGGGTTCCCTTATAATGGTCCAACATTATTTCAATTCCATGATTCTTATATTATTTTCATCTAATTGCATGATTTTAACTCAATTATTCATGAGTCGACACATGACCTAGTTTCTTAAGATAAAGCTATGGTTTTCATGAATATGATTGTAAGTATGAAAAGTGTGTTTTGATGATGTTACAATGAAAATGTCATAATGATAATGATGATATGATGATGAGGGTGACTTAAGGCCCTAATATTTATGCAATAACGATTTTAAGATGGGAAATGTACCCACACTATATGAAAGTTATGTATATGGATCATTCCTATGATACTAGATGTTTTACGAAGTATGATAACTATTTTACAGGCTATGAAAGTATGATTTTGATAAAGTATAAACTATGTTAAAAGTTATGTATAGTATGATTTTATATTTTTTGGGATATGACTTAGCAGCAATGAGCTTGCATAAGGGGGACTATATCCAAGGATCCTTACATAAATCCTCAAGTCTCATGACTATGTGCCACCGTAAGTTCATATTTATATGCCTATAAGGCTAGCTAATGGCTCCATATGGCTTTATATGTGACACTCAACATGCTAGGATAGAGCCTAAAGGGTGGGGTCTTGATGTATATATGATTCTCACTGTGCTAGTATAGAGCCTATAGGGTGAGGGTTGAGTCTACCTTGGCAAAGTAGTCTCCTCTTTTGCCCGATTTAGAGGGAACATCGAGATTTCATGTAATAATCTGCATGGTCTTATTATTGATTATGATCTTATTACACAAATATTTGCTAGGATTATGAAAGGTTTTGATGATATTTCTACCCATGGTTTTAAACATGCATTGCTCATATATATTGTGTCCTTGTTCTTTTGTTTATGATTATGCATATTGATATTATAATATGATGTTCATTGACACATGGCAAACCCATAGTACATTTCACGTACTAACACATACTGTTTTCCTATATGATCTAATCATGTAGGGACGGATGACGAGACTACTCTTCCAGTTCATGGCTAGCTTTTGGATTGAGCTTTTGAAGACTTGTGGTGAGTTTCCATGGTTTCGGAACAAGCCCCTTTCCATATGATGTTTTTTTCTTATATTGAGACTTCTCATGTTTTAGTTCCCGCCAAGATCTTATGATGTAGAGGCATGGACTTAGATGATGTAATTTTCCCCTAAGGGAAGCTTTGACGCATATGATGTTATATTCCGTTTACTTACTCTTTAATGATTTGCTTACTTTACCTTATATATGCTTATAATATGCACACGAGGCTTGGATGGAATGTTTGTGGGTGTTGCATTCGTGGTGTCATGGCTAGGCCCTAGTTTGGGCCGTGACAAAAGTTGTATCGGAGCACAAGGTTTGATAACATTCTAGAGAGTCTAATACGCTACATCTAATAGAGTTATATTCATAGGTGTGAAGCGCACCACATCCATGAGCGAGAAGCTATGGGATGTTCAAGAAATCTTTGCTTCTTTTGTGATATATGTCATACTTTCAAGACTCATTCCCTAATGCTTGTTCTTCGATATTTTTGATAAAATGCCTCCATAACATACTCCATTGCCTAGGAAAGTTCATGTTAATAAAGACTAAGTTTCTCTGGCTCCTTGAGTTCCTAAAGGCCCTCAAACTAACCCAATCACTAATTAAGAGTTTAGGGTCACTGTAACTATGTTGACTTAGGTTGTTCCTTCCCTAAAGACTCCAACTCTAACTTCAAGAATAAGAGATTTTGCTAGGATGAATTGCTCGGAGTTATATGGCTCCAAGGTGAATGAGGATCCACAAATATTTATTGATAAGGTTTACAAAGTGGTGGAGATTATGGGTATATCTACCAAGAAGAAGGTCGAGTTGGTAGCTTACCAACTCAAAGAAGTTTCGAATGTTTAGTTCACACAATGGAAGTCTAAGAGAGTTGAAAAAGGGTCTATTGATTGGGAGAATTTTAAAGCCACTTTCCTTCATCACTTCTTCCCACTTGAACTAAGGGAAGCTAAAGTAATGGAGTTTATGAATTTCTGGCGAGGTGGTATGAGTGTGAAAGAATATACCCTCAAGTTTCCAAAATTATCCAAGAATGTTCCTTCCTTAGTAGTCGGCGCATGAACAAATATACCTTCAGTGTGTCCAACTTGGTGAAGATAGCATGTAAGTCCGTGATGCTAATCATGGAGATGGATATTTCGCGACTCATGACCTCTGTTGAACAAGTAGAGGGTGAAAAACTTCAAAAGATAAGGACGAGAGAGTAAAAAAGGGATCATTTTGATGGTAGAGTTTCACGTGCTAAGTTAGGTTGTGGCATTTCCAACATGGCTACGGGATGTCAAAGGTGTTTCTCAACGGTTTTAATAAGTATAGGCTGCCTAACCTTAAAGACTCATGGTGATGTGACAAAAGATATTGCTACTCCTCCTAGGTGTCTCAAGTATGGGAGAAACCATGTTGGGGAATGTTTTAGAGGTACTAATGCTTGCTTTGATTGTGAAAAAGTGGGACAAAAGATCTCCAAATTTCATCATGTTACTACAAAAGGAAAAGAAGGGCATCCACAAGGTCAAATGGTTCCAAGAGGGAAAGTGCAATAAGGTGCCCAAGTTCAAGGTCGTGGTCCATGTAGTAATCAATTTTATGCTTTGTTTGCTACGCAAGAGGTTGAGGAGTCCTCTGATATGCTTATGCATTTGTTAACAGTCTTTGATCATGAAGTGTATACTTTTCTTGACTCCGGTGCTAATATGTCTTTTGTTACTCCTTACCTTGCTATAAAGTTGATGTGTCTCCGGAAGTCTTATTAGAGCCTTCTTTGGTCTATATTCCAATTGCTGAGTCAATCTTAGCCAAGAATGTCTATAGAAGTTGTTTCGGGATATTCTTGCATAAAGTCTTTCCATATGATCTTTTTGAACTTGATATGATCGATTTTGATGATATTCTTGGTAAGGATTGGTTACATGTATCTTATGCTTCTATTGATTGTAGGACATGTAGGGTCACATTCAAAGTTCCTAATGAACCTATCCTTAAAGAGAGGGGAATGAATTCGGTGTTTAAGGGAAAGTTTGTTTCTTATGTAAAGGCTATGAAAATGATCTCAAAAGGTAGCATACATCATGTTGTTTGAGTCATAGATGTTGAGTCCAACGCCTCTACTCTTGATTCAGTTTCTATAGGTGATGTCTTCCCTGATGATTTGCTCAGTATTCTTCTCAAAAGGGAAATTGACTTTCGCATTGAACTTTTACCCAACATCCGGCCTATTTCTATGCCTCCATATCATATGGCCCCAACAAAATTGGACGAATTAAAGCAACAATTAGTGGGCATGCTTGATAAAGGGTTCATAAGGCCTAGTGTATCACCATGGGTGCTCCCATATTATTTGTAAGAAAGAAGGATGGTTCACTTCGAATGTGTGTTGATTATCGACAATTAAACAAGTTGACTATTAAAAACAAGTATCTACTTCTGAGGATTAATGACCTATATGACCAACTACAAGGTGCAAGTTACTTTTCTAAGACTGATCTTCATTTCGGATATCACTAATTGAGGATGAAGGAAGATGACATTCCAAAGACAGCATGTAGAACCCAGTATGGTCATTTTGAATTCTTGGTTATGCCATTTGGACAAACAAATGCTCCCATCGCTATCATGGATTTGAATAATAGGATCTTTAATGTATTTGGATATGTTTGTGGTTGTGTTCATAGATGATATATTGGTCTATTCACGGGATGAAAATGGAGCATGAGGATTATTTGAAGATTATGTTGCAAATATTGAGAGATAACAAATGTGAGTTTTGGCTAATGGAGGTGGCTTTTCTTAGTGACATTATTTCAGGTGACAGTATCAGAATGGATTGAAAGAAGATGGAGGTGGTGAAGAATTGACCTAGGCCATTTTCTCTATTTGAAATAAGGAGATTTTAAGGTTTGGCCAGATATTATAAAAGATTTACGAAAGGGTTTTCTTCGATTGACTCTCCTTTGACGAAGTTGACCCAAAAGAAGGTGAAATTTTAATTGTCAGGTGAGTGTGAGAAACGTTTCTAAATATAGAAAGATCATCTTACTTCGGCTCATATTTTGACATTGTCTTAAGGTCTGAATAGTTTTGTTGTGTATTGTGAAGCCACACATATAAGCTTGGGTTTTCTATTGATGCAACATGAAAAAGTCATTGCCTCTGCCTCAAGGAAATTGAAGGTACATGAAAGGAATTATTTGATTCATCATCTCAAATTGTTGGCCATTGTGTTTGCTTTGAAGATTGGGAAATATTATCTCTGTGGGATGCATGCATGTAAATATATTCACTGACCAAAAGACTTTGCAATGTATGTTTAGCCAAAGGGATTTAAACCTAAGCCTAAGAAGGTGGTTGAAGCTTCTAAAGGACTACAACATAAGTATGATGTATCACCCCGACAAAGCTAATGTTGTGGTCGATGCATTGAGTAGAGTGTCTATGGGCAGTATTGCACATGTTGAGAATGGAATGAAAGAAAGAGTTAGTCAAAGAGGTGTAACATTTGGCTCAATTGTATGTGTGGTTGAATGGCTTGAGTAATGGTGGTGTATTGATGCAAAATGGGGTGGAATCATCTTTGATAGCAGAAGTTAAAGCAAATCAAGACATGGATCCTACGTTTTTTGAATTGAAGAAGTTAGTGGTAGATAAAAAGATAGAGGTCTTCTCACAAGGGGGAGATGGAATGCCTCATTACCAAGGGTAGTTATGTATTTCTAATATAGATGGCCTAAAGGAAAATATACTTGATAAGACCCATAATTCTAAGTATTCTATTCATTCGGGATCCACCAAAATGTATAAAGATTTTAGAGAGGTGCATTAGTGGAATGGTATGAAGAAAGATATAGTAAAGTGTGTGATGGGGTGTGCAAATTATCAACAAGTGAAGGTGGAACACCATAGACCAAGTGGTTTGACCCAAGATATTGACATACCTATATGGAAATGGGAGGAAGTGAATATGGACTTCATTACGAGTTTGCAAAAACGAGGAAGCAATTTGACTCAACATGGGTGGTTGTCCATGGAATGACAAAAACAACACATATTTTGCTGGTAAAGACTTCTTATGGTGTCAAAGATTATGCTAGGGTCTATATCAAAAAGTTGGTAACGTTGCATGGGGTACTGTTGTCTATTATATCATATCGTGGTGCTCAATTTACTTCACATTTTTGGAGCTTTTTCCCAAAAGGCCTTGTCACAAAGGTTAAACTAAGTACCGCATTCCATCCCCAAATGGATGGACAAGCTGAAAGAACTATTCTAATGTTAGAATATATGTTAAGATCATGTGTGCTTGATTTCAAGGGTGGTTGGGATGACAATTTACCTCTTATTGGATTTGTGTACAATAATAGTTTCCACACAAGTATCGAGATGGCACCATTTGAAGCTTTGTATGGTAGATAGTGTAGGTTCTCGGTAGGATGGGTTGAAGTTGGAGAAATGTCTTTGATAGGATTGTATTTGGTACTTGATGCCATGGAGAAGGTGAAGGTCATAAGGGAAAGGTTGAAAGCTGCACAACATCATCAAAAGTCATATGCTGATCTTAGAAGATGAGATCTTGAGTTTGAGAAAGATGATTGGGTGTATTTGAAGGTTTCACCTATGAAATGTGTAATGTGTGTTGGAGAAAGGGTAAATTGAGTCCTAGGTATGTAGGACCTTATGAGATAGCGAAGAAAATTAGAAAGATAGCTTAGAGGCTAGATTTGTCTATAGAGTTAGCTATGGTTCATGCGGTGTTTCATGTGTCCACGTTGAGAAAATGAATGAGTGGTCCTAATTCTATTGTTCCATTGGAGGATGTGACTATTTAGGAGGATTTGACCTATGAAGAAGTACCGGTTGAGATTTTGGACCGTCAAGTCAAGAGATTAGGAAGTAAGAAAATCGCATCCGTCAAAGTGTTATGGAGAAACCAACAAGTTGAGAGTGCTACTTGGGAGGCTGAGGTGGACATGATAAAACGATGTCCTTGTCTCTTTCCTTCTACTCAAGCCAAAGATACCTAAATATGATTATCTCCTTCCTTCTATTTAAGCATAAGGTACCTAAATATGTTGATTCCTCCAAATTCTCATGTATATGTGTTTCCTTGTCATATTGCATGCATGCATGGTCACGAGACTATTTTTGAATGATGTTTGATGCATAAGTTTGACGATTTTATGAAAATGATGATTAAGTTGCATTTTGCATTTATGTTATGATGTTTGTTATGTTCCGACCCTACTCAAGCTTGTTTCTGTCTTATTCGAGGATAAATGATCCCAAGGGGGAGATATTGTAACACCCTACATGTGGAATGGCTTGGAAAATGAAAAATTGCAGAATTTTAAGACTGACTTGGTTATACAAGCCAATATATGGCTCGTGGGCGGGACCACGGGTCGTAGGAATGTCTGGTGGACCTGAATCCAGAAGTTGGAAAATTTTTAAGTTTCTGGAAGTCAATGTATAGAGAACAGGATGGGTCATGAACGGAACCACGGCTCATGGATTAGGTCGTGAATGGGACCCTAAGAATGGGAAACTTTCTAAGTCTAGAAGTCCATCTACAAAGTGGTTTCAATATTGGTAAAAGGATCTACGGACCATAGAAGAGGACTTGTGGTTTCAAGATACAATTTCCAGTGGCTCAAACTTTATGACATGTATTCCACGAGGGCCAATAATGGCACGTAGATAATACCAAGACCCGTGAATGAGGTCTCGTGAATGGCTCTAGCAGTTTTAAATGAAGGGCTTTTTGATTGATTCCAATTCATTTAACTTCTAGACGACATCATTTTGACCCTCCTAACTAACTTAACCGAGTCAAATCCCAAAATTCCTATTCCTAATTCATATTATCTCATTCACTCTCAAACATCCCCTAAAGTTCCAAAACTTTTCTCTCTAAGGATTCTCTCCATCGAAGCTAGGGTTCCACCTTTGGACCAAGGTTCTTTCACCCTAATCTCTAAGGAATCTCAACTGAGGTATATAGGACTTCATTCATAGATTAGTTTCATGTATGGAGCCCAATCCAAAACCTCCTTTCTCTCAAAGTTTCATGCTTATTTCATATGGGTTTTTATGATATGAATCCAAATGTATGAATCATGATTATTTTATGATTATTATACCTAGTTATGCATGAATTATGAAGAATTACATGATTTCTATGGATTTCAAGTGAAAGACATATGATTTCAAGTATATGATGATTAGGGCTTGTTGAATTGGTGTAAGTTCCTTTACTAATGGTCCAGCTTGATTTCAATTGTATGACTCCTCTATGATTTTCATCTACTTGCATCATTTTAACTCAATTGTTTATAACTCATACATGTGCCCTAGTTTCCCAGGATATAGCTATGGTTTTCACGAATATGATTCTAAGTATGGAAAGCACGTTTTGATGATGGTGATAATGTCATGATGATTGTGAATATATGATTATGAGGGTGGCATAAGACCCTAATGTTTATGCAATGATGATGTTAAGATGGGGGGTATACCCACACTATGTGAAAGTTATGTAGATGCACTATTCCTATGGTATCAAATATTTTCATAAAGTATGATGAATATTTTAGAAGCTATGAAAATATGATTTTGATAAAGTATAAACCATGTTTAAAGCTATGTATATACATGATTCTGTATTCCATGAGATATGATTTAGCACTGAATGTGCTTGTATGAGGAGGACTATCTCCAAGGGTCCTTACATAAATCCTCAAGTCTCATAACTACAAGCCATTATAGGTTGATGTTTATGTGCCTATAAGGCTAGCTAATGGATCCATATGGCTTTATGATGTGACACTCACCGTGCTAGGATAGAGCCTAAAGGGTGGGGTTTTGATTGTGTATGTGAATCTCACCATGCTAGGATAGAGCCTATAGGGTGAGAGTTGAGTCTACCTTAGCAAAGAAGACTTATCTTTCTCTCGATGTAGAGGGAACATCGAGATTCCATGTAATAATCCGCATGATCTTATTGTGGGTTATGGTCTTATGGCACGGCCTAAGCCTAGGGCCTAGATGTGACACGGCGAATGGGAACCCGAAGGGACCCAAACAAGCCTCTTAGCATATCAATCCCACATCCTTGGTCGCGGAAGCAAAGTGAATAACCTCAAGAGATTTAAATAAGGATGAAGGAACTAAGGGAAGTCCTAGATAACCATAAACAAATCAAGAGTCAAGAACATAGCATAACTACATCACTTGTCCAACAACACCTCTAGCATAGATAGGGCGGGGCCAAGACACTTTCCACACTCACCCCCATAGTATCAAGACTTCAACATAAGGAAATAACATAAGCAAGAGTATCATAGCTAGTGTCCCCGAACTTGAAGACTCGCCAATGCTTATCTCCAAGATGTCACAACTAGCCACGTGGAGGTTGATCGTGAGGAGCTCTGATTCCTACATAGTAACATCATGCAGGCATAAGTATGCATTAGTACATTTGAATTTACTAAGTATTTAGGATGCAATTCAACAAGAGATAGGCAACATATTCAAAATGCATAATCATAAGCAAGTGATAGTATATTCGCAACATGGCATGCATGATCAATGCTTGAAGTAAAACATGCTTGTATACAACATAATACATTTGTAGGAAGAGACCATATCCATATAGCCAAAGCAAGCTTATCTTGAACTCCAAGGCTTACCACCCCCTTGGAAGGTGATTGAGATACATACTCCTAAAAAAGATAGTACGGGCTTACCATCCCCGACAAGGCGATTGAGGTACATACCCCTCAACAAGGTAGTACGGGCTTACCACCCCCCGACAAGGCGATTGAGGTACATACCCCTCAACAAGGTAGTACGAGCTTACCTCCCCCCGAAAAGGCAATTGAGGTATTTACCCATCAACAAGATAGTACGGGGATAACACCCCATGACAAGGTGATTGAGGCTTAACACCCCCTCAACAAGGTGATTAGGCTTAACACGCCCAACAAAGTGTGGTCAATTTGAAACACCATAGATACTTCCCATGAATTCAACATGTACATACATTCCTTTTATCATCATAAAGTCACTTGGCTCATAGGTCATGCAATAGATCATCAATAACTCAAGAATCCTTAACCGAACATTTTATCAAACATTTGGTGGGTGTGTAATGCTAGTTCAAAATCATGCAATTCAAGAGTGAAATCATGTGAGATAACTTAATGTAAATCAACTACCAACACTTGGTAACACCCCTATGCAAGATACATTGAAACCCCTCATCAAATCTTATAATAGATCATAGATTCATTGCTCAAAACATGCTTAAACAGTCAACATTTTATGAAACCCCAACATAGTCCATAATCAAATTCATAGCAAGAGATACCAATAGATAATTTAACTTGAAAACATGCAATTTACATAAAAAGGAAGGTTGGGCACCATGGGTGAAAGGACCCAATGGTTGAAACCCACATACCTCAACTTTGGGGATTTCCCTGATGAAGATTTGAATGATAAATTGAAGCTTGAATGAATTTCTTGATATCCGGAGATGAGTTTGGGACACTTGAATTTGGATGAAATATTTGGCTAAGTGTTAGAGAGGGTTTTTAGGAGTGTCTTGAGTTATATGGGGTTGAAAAATGACTAAGTATAGGTACTTTTACGCATAGGAAGACTTAGGACGAAGGCCATAAAGCCTTAGGCCAAAATTGATTTTCAGGAAATAAAAGCCACTGATCCGCACCCCTGGCGCATCGTGGCCAAGGCGCGGGTCGTATCTAGAATTTGCAAATTTTGGAAAATGAAATTTTCGTATGGTAGCTCTAAAATCAGGGCTATGCCCATTTTCCCACTTAATATTGCCCCCCGATCCTGAATATGAAGTCAAATTTTTGATATCGCACATGGATTTTGAGATATATGAAAATTACCATTATGGATGTTTTCGAGGCACATTTTCGGCACTTTTTGGGGCGTTTCAATATCTCTCCCTCAGGAACATTCATCCCCGAATGTCAAAGAAACGTATACACGAGAAGTAACCAATATGATTTCAGCCCAACATGAATGCAACAATGCACTTAAACATCATTTCAAAAATCTCAACATAAGTTTCAAAATCACCATAAACTTGTCAACATAAACATGAATGCTTGCAAATGACATAAGGGTTGAAACTTAAGACTTGAAATCATATAGGGGACTTAAAGCAGTACCTTAGGCTTGAGTGGAATGGAAGAGATAGGGATATCACTTTTTCATGTCCGCCTCGGCTTCCTATGTAGCACTTTCAACATATTGGTTCCTCCAAAGGACCTTAACGGAAGCTACATCCTTGTTCGTCAATCTCTTCACTTGTCTATCCAAAATTTCTATTGAGACCTCTTCATAAGTCAAATTGTCTTCAACAACACCCATAACATCTAAAGGCACAATAACACTTGGGTCAGCCACACACTTCCTCAACATAGACGCATGGAAGACCGAATGAACCATTTTCATATCATTGGGCAACTCAAACTCATAGGTCACCTTACCAATCCTCCTCTAACCTCTATAAGGACCCACAAATCGTGGACTCAATTTACTCTTTATACCAAAACGAACCACATCCTTCATGGGCGAGACCTTCAAATAGACTCAATCACCAACCTTGAATTCAAGATCCCTTCTCCTCACATCGACATAGAACTTTGGTCTAATTTGGGCTGTTTTCAATCTCTCCCTCATCAACCTCACCTTCTCCATGGCCTCCATACAAAAATCTGAGCCTAACAAAGCCATCTCCCCAACCTCAAACCATCCAACCAGGGATCTACAATGCCTACCATAAAGAGCCTCAAAAGGAGCCACACCAATGCTTGAATGATAACTATTTTTATAAGCAAACTCAATGAGTGGAAGATGTTCATATCAACTACCCCTAAACTCCAAGACACAAGCTCTAAGCATATCCTCAAGAGTTTGGATAGTTCTTTTGGCTTGCCCATCCGTTTGAGGGTGAAAGGTCGTACTAAGCTTTACCATTGTACCAAGACCTCTTTGGAAGGACTTCCAACGTGAGAATTGAATTGAGCACCACTATCCGAAATGATAAACAAAGGTACCCCATGAAATCTAACCAACTCATGAATATACAATTTGGCATAATCTTTGGCACCATAAGTAGTTTTTACTGGTAGGAAATGAGCCGACTTTTCCATTCGATCAACCACAACCCAAATAGAATCAAAATGCCTTCTAGTCTTAGGCAACCCAACCACAAAATCCATGTTGTTTTCCTCCCATTTTCGTTATATCTTGGGCTAGTCCATCCAGCCTTTCATGCTCAGTTTTAACTTGTTGGCAATTATGACAATCGGATACAAACTTAGCAATATCTCTCTTCTTACCACCCCACCAAAACACTTCCTCCAAATCTCTATACATCTTTGTAGAACCGGGGTGAATAGAATAGGAAGAAGTATGAGCCTCAACTAAAATCTTCTTTCTCAAGTCATCAACATTAGGCACACAAAATATACCTTGGTACCTAAGGGCATCATCTCCCCCTTGGGAGAAAACCTCCACCTTGCCATCTCTCATCAAGGCCTTCAACTCTAACAACGTCGGGTCAAGATCTTGTTTTGCCTTCACCTCCCCAGTCAATGAAGATTTAGAACCATCTACGACCACTACACCACCATTATCAACCTCATCCAACCTAACCCCCAATCTAGCCAACCGAGGAACCTCTCTAGATACCTCTTTGCCACCATCATTAACATGAGCTAGGCTACCCATAGACACCCTACTTAGAGCATCAGCCCGAACATTAGCCTTACCCAGGTAATAATGCACATTTGTATCATAATCTTTAAGAAACTCCAACCACCTTCGTTGTCTCAAGTTGAGATCTTTTTGGGTGAAAACATATTGGAGACTCTTATGACGGTAAACACATCAACATGAACCCCATACAAGTAATGATGGTAAATCTTCAAAGCAAGTACCATGGCGGCCAATTCAAGATTATGCATACGATAATTCTATTCATGCACCTTAAGTTGTCTAGAGGCATCAGCTATCACCTTACCATTTTGCATCAAAACACAACTCAAAACAATTCTTGAGGCATCACAATACATAACAAAACCTTCCAACCCTTCCGGTAGAGACAAGATAAGAATGGATACAAGCTTATGTTTCAAAGTTTGGAAACTCTTCTCACATTCATTGGTCCACATAAAATTTGCTTTCTTTTGGGTCAACTTAGTCATAGGAGAAGCAACAGAAGAGAAACCACTAACAAACCTCCGGTAGTAACCTACCAAACCCAAGAAACTTCTAATATTCGATGGAGTCAAAGGTCAAGGCCAATTTCTAATCACCTCTGTCTTTTTAGTATCCACCTTGATACCATCACCCGACACCACATGACCAAGAAAGGAACCTCTTTCAACCAAAACTCACATTTTGCATATTTGGCATACAACTTCTCCTCCTTCAAGATTTGCAACACCACCCTAAAGTAACCCACATGCTCCTCCTCACTATGGGAATAGATCAAGATATCATCAATAAATACCACCACAAACAAATCAAGGTAGGGTTTAAAGACCCTATTCATAAGATCCATGAAGATAGCTAGTGCATTAGTCAACCCGAAGGACATAACCACAAACTCATAGTGCCCTTACCTAGTCCGGAAGACCCGCCTTAGGAATGTCACACTCCCTCACCTTCACTTGGAGATACCTGGACCGAAGATCAATCTTAAAGATGAGACTAGCCCCTTGAAATTGGTCAAAAAGATCATCAATCCTTGGTACAGGGTACTTATTCTTTATGGTGACCCTATTAAGTTGCCGGTAATCAACGCACATTCTAATAGTACCATCCTTCTTCTTCACAAACAACATTGGTGCAGCCCAAGGTCATTGGCTAGGCCTAGTAAAACTCTTCTCCAACAAATCCCATAATTTCTCTTTCAACTCCATTAACTCTGTTGGGGCTATACGGTAAGGGGGAATAGAAATGGGTTGAGTATCGGGAAGGAGGGCTATGCCAAAATCTATTTGCCTTTCGGGAGGAACACTGGGAAGCTTATCGGGAAAGATATCAAGGAACTCATTAACCACCGGAACTGACTCTATAGGAAGAAGGACTTTGGACTCAACGTCCCTAACCTCACAAGATAATAGAGACACTCCATAGAAATCTACTTTTGGGATTTAATGCAAGAAATGAATCTACCCTTGACCACCACATCATGACTCTTCCACTCAAGGATTGGTTCATTAGGGAATTGGAATTTGACCCTAGGGGTTCTAGAATCAATAGAGGCATAATATGGATGCTACCAATCCATCCCAAGAATGACAAAAAAAATCCACCATATCCAACTCAACAAAATCACAAGGCAATATTTTATGCAAAATGAATATGGGACAATTTCTATTGACTCTTCTCACAACAATTTATGCCACCAATGGGAGTAGACATTTCATATAGCTCACACAACAATTCGAGTTTAACATGAAGCTTTTTGGCAACAAAAGGAGTAATAAAAAAAAGAGTGGCACTCGGGTCTATCAATGCATATAGATCAAAATCAAAGACTTTTAACATACTGGCAATGACATCGGGCACCGCATCTATCCCTAGTCTCCCTTGAAGAGCATAGAACCGATTTTGCCTTGGAGCACCCCCTTGTTGGCCTCCTCTTCCCCTAGGACCCGCATTTGCAACTTGGCCTTGTGTGCGGCCATCTCTACCCTTGTTTTGATTATGAGGACAATCAATCATCTCATGCCCCACTTTCCTACAACCATAACAAGCAGTAGTGTTCCTCAAACATGGGCCATTATGCCTTCTACCACATCTTGGACACATAGCATTAGGCACCACACCACCACTACCCTTGGAATCTTTGATTATCATTAGCAACCCTTCTACTAGTTGCATTTGAAGAACTTTGGCCTTGGAACTTGTAGCCTTGAGGAAATCGACCACCCTTAGGATTTTGGAATCCACCGTCAACATGGGCCCTCCTAGCCTCACCCATTCTCTACTTTCTCAAATTTTCCCCTTCCAATTGTTCGGCATAAGTCATCAGGCTATACAAGCCCATATCACCTATCAACATAGCTGCACAACATTCTTCATTTACCAAGTCGGACACACCCATCAAAAATTTGTTCATCCTAGACCTGGGCTCGGCCACCAATTGTGGAGAATATTTGGAGAGTTGGTTGAACTTGAGGGCATATTCCCTCACACTCATGGACCCTTGCTTTAAATTCATAAATTCTATCATTTTGTCCTCCCTTAGCTCAAGAGGGAAGAACCGGTTGAGAAATGCTGCCTTAAACTCCTCCCTAACGATCGCATCACCATTCGTCTTATCCACCTTCCATTAAGTAAACCATATTTGGGCCACTGCTTTGAGTTGGTAGGCCGCCAAATCGGCTTTCTCCTCCGATCTAACACCTATAATAAACAACACCTTGTACACCTCATCAATAAATTTTTAAGGATCCTCATCCACTTTAGACCCATGGGGAAGCCATACCTTGACTTCTATAGCACGTCATAGATCAAGAAGAAGGAAAATATTTTCTAAAATGCCTCAAAGCCTCTTACTCATAGTTGTGGTGCACATCACAACCATGAATAAGACTCTAATCGACGCGGTGTATTGGATGTTGAGGACCATTAACAACCTAGTGCTCTGATACCAAGTTTGTCACAATCCAAGCCTAGGGCCTAGACGTGACACGGCGAATGGAAACCCGAAGGTACCCAAACAAGCCTCTTAGCATATCAAACACACATCCTTGGTCGGGGAAGCAAAGTAAACAACATCAAGAGATTTAAATAAGGATAAAGGGACTAAGGGAAGTCTTAGATAACCATACACAAATCAAGAGTCAAGAATATAGCATAATTACATCACTTGTCCAACAACACCTCTAGCATAGTTAGGGCGAGGGCCAAGATACTTTCCGGGCTCACCCTCATAGTATCAAGAGTGCAACATAAGAAAATAACATAGTAAGAGTAGCATAGCTAGTGTCTTCAAACTTGAGGACTCACAAATTCTTATCTTTAAGATCTCACAATTAGCCAAATGGAGGATGATCGTGAGGAGCTTCAGTTCCTACATGGTAACATCATGTAGGCATAAGTATGTGTTAGCACATTTGAATATACTAAATATATAGGATGCAATGCAACAAGAGGTAGGCAACATAGTCAAAATGCATAATCATAAGCAAGGGATAGTATATTAGTAGCATGGCATGCATGATCAGTGCTTGAAGTAAAATACGCTTGTATAGAACATAATACATATGTAGGAAGAGACCATATCCATATAACCCAAGAAAGCTTTTCTTGAACTCCAAGGCATACCATCCCCTTGGAAGGTGATTGAGGTATATGCCTGTCAACAAGGTAGTACAGGCTTACCATCCTCCGACAAGGTGATTGAGGTATATACCCCTCAACAAGGTAGTATGAGCTTACCACCCCCCGACAATGCGATTGAGGTATTTATCCCTCAACAAGGTAGTACGGGCTTAACATCCCCCGACGAGGTGATTGAGGCTTAACCCCCCCTCAATAAGATTATTGGGCTTAACACCCCCCAACAAAGTGTGGTCAGCTTGCAACATCATAGATACATCCCATGAATTCAACACATACATACATTTCTTTCATCATCATAAAGTCACTTGGCTCATAGGTCATGGAATAGATCATCAATAACTCAAGAATCCTTAACCGAATATTTTATTAAACACTTGGCGGGTGTGTAATGCTAGTTCAAAATCATGCAATTCAAGAGTGAAATCATACGAGAAAACTTAATGTAAATCAACACACCAACATTTGGTAATACCCTCATGCAAGAAACATTGAAATCCCCTATCAAATCTCATAATAGATCAAAGATTCATAGCTCAAAACATGCTTAAACAGTCAACATTTTATGAAACCCCAACATAGTCCATAATCAAATTCATAATAAGGGATACCCATAGATAATTTAACTTGAAAACATGCAATTTACATAAAAAGGAAGGTTGGTCACTATGGGTGAAAGGACTTAATGGTTGAAACCCACATACCTCAACTTTGGGGATTTCCTTAATGAAGATTTGAATGAGAAACTAAAGCCTGAATGAACTTATTAAGATCTGGAGATGAGTTTGGGACACTTGAATTTGGATGAAATATTTGGCTAATTGTTAGAAAAGGTTTTTAGGAGTGTCTTGAGTGATATGGGGTTGAAAAATGACTAAGTATAGGTGTTTTTACTCATAGGAAGACTAGGGCCAAGGCCCCAAAGCCTTAGGCCAAAACTGATTTTCAGGAAAAAAACAACAATGATCTGCGCCCCTGGCGCATTGCGGCCAAGGCGTGGATTGTCTCTGGAATTTGCAAATTTTGGAAAATGAAATTTTGTTACGATTGCTCTAAAATTTGGGTTATACCCATATCCAAACCAATTTTTCCCGCTAAGCAAGAATATGAAGTCGGATTTTTGATATCACGCACGGATTTTGAGATATATAAAAATTACGATTCCAAGGCACATTTTTGGGCACTTTTTGGGTCATTTCATCTTATCCCTACATATGTATGCTAGGATTATAAAAGTTTTGATGATGCTTCTATCCATGGTTTTAAACATACATTTCCCATATATATTGTGTCCTTGTTCTTTAATTTATGATTATGTATATTGATATTATGATTTAATGTCCTTTGGTGCATGGCATACTTACATAACTAGTACATTTCATGTACTAACACATACATCTTTGCCTACATGATCTAACCATGTCAAGACAGACGATTAGACTACACTTCTATTTTGTGGTTAGCTTTTTGATTGAGCTTTTGAAGACTTATGGTGAGTTCCCATGCTTCGTGAACAAGCCCATTCCATGTGATGTTTTTTCTTATATTGAGGCTTTATCACTTTTCCTTTGATAAATGTCTTGAGGGTGATCTAGTAAGCTATGTTCTACTCCTCGCCAGGATCTTATGATGTAGAGGCATGATTTGGACATATGACGATTTAATTTCCCCTAAGGGAAGCTTTGACTCATACGATGTAATATTCGGCTTGCTTATTATTTTATGATTTGCATACTTTATGATATGTATACATAAAATATGAACACGAGACTTGGATGGGATGCCTTTGGGTATTACATTCGCGTGTCACGACTAGGCCCTATGTCACGACCTAAGCCCGGGGCTTAGTCATGACACGGTGCAAGGGGAACCCGAAGGGACCCCAAGCAAGCCTCTTAGAACATCATTACGCATCCTTGGTCGCGGAAGACATAAAACAAGCATCAAGAGATAATAGAGTGGGGCAACCGGGGCTAAGGGAAAGCACTTTCATATCGTAGACATCAAGAACAATAGAGTCAAAGCTCTTAGCATAGATACATAACATGTCCAACAAACACCTCTAATACATAGATAAGAGTGGGGGCCAAGATAAAGCTACCGGGCTCACCCTCATAGTCAAATTAGAACATAAGGAAGAATGTCTCAATACATAATAAGAGCAACATAGAATAAAGTCCCCAAAGTGGAGGACTCACCAACTAGCTTGAGTAGTATCGAACTAGACACGTGGAGGAGGATGACCAACTTGGGTGTCGGTTCCTACATGGTGATATCATGTAGGCAAGAGTATGCATTAGTACGTTTGAATGTACTAAGCATGTAGGATGCAACGCAACAAGAATTAGGCATCATAGTCAAAATGCGTAACAATAGGCAATAGGTATAATATAACAATATGGAATGTATGATCAATGCATAAATAAAACATGCTAAAGTAACTCATGCTCACATAGGATATCATGTGTAGAAGAGACCAAGCTAGCTTTTCAAGGTACAAATCCCTTGGTGGTTGATGATGGTTTCACCCCATCACCCTGGTGGTGTAGTACAAACCCTTCACATTGTCGATGATAATCACACCTTATCACCACGGTGGCGAGGTACAAACCCCTCACATGGTTGATGAGTACAAACCCCTACCTCGGTTATCAAGGTACAAACCCGTCGACAAGGTTATCCGGGCTCTTATCCCCTCAGATCGGGTATGGTCTAATGCAACACTTTATATAGAGTATATCATATACATAAGATCATTTTATAATTATATAGTCATTCATATCATATCTCATGCTTTGGACCTTCAACTCCTCAGAAAACACATCCGGACATTTTATCAACACTTAGAGGGTGTGTAGTGCTAGTATAATACCATGAAATATAGAGATGAAATCATGCAAGAAAATCTATTGTAAAACTATCAATCAACACCTTCAAGCAATATACATCAAAATCTCTCATCAAATTTTACAATAGATCCAAGATTTATAGCTCAAAACATAGCAAAACAGTCACAACTTTACATAGCTTTAACACAGTGCGCAGTGAATTTAATAATAAGCAAGACCCATTTGTAAATCAACTTTAAATCATGCAATTTGAGTAAAAGGAGGCTTCGGTATCATGGGTTAAAGGAACCCATGAAAGTAATTTACATACCTTGGCTTAGAGATGATCTTGGTGAAGATTGAGATTGAGACTTGAAGCTTGAAGAAGAACCTTGAAGGAAAACCTTAGCTTGGGATGAGGGTTTAGGACTTGAATTTGGGAGTGAAAAATGTGGCTAAGTGTTTGATTGAGTATTGGGGAATGTTTAGGATGATATAAGGCTTAAATAAGGCTAAGTATAGTAAAAACACGTTTGGGAACACTTAGGCCCAAGAACCCAAAGCCTTGAACGAGATAGAAATCACTGGAAACAAAATACACAGGTTTGAGGCATATTTTTGGGCACTTTTTGGGGTCGATTCATTATCTCCCCCTTGAGAATATTCATCCCCGAATGTAAAAGAGACGTACAAGACAAGAGTAATCATGAACAAATCAACCCCAACAAAAATACATCATTACATTTAAAACACCATTTTCAAAATCTAAACATAAGTGTAAAATCATCATACACTTGCCAACTTAAACATGAATGCAGATGAACAACATAGGGGCTGAAATACGAGACTTGAAATCACATAGGGGACTAACAAAATCCTGATGTTCACACTCCAATAAGAAAGCGATCGTCATCAACAATTAACCTAACCAAAGGTCATGATCGAATCCACTGGGAATACAAGGCTTGATTACATGACTTCACTACTAATGGTTTCAAGCATCAATAAGTAAAATATCTAAATGGGGAGGGGGGTTGTGATTCAAAAATGAAAGTAAAATTATGAGTACACTACTACGTGAAAAAACACTCAACTTGGGAATTGTGTTCCCCATGGTTTGTTGACTCGAGTACCCTAGGTAACATAACCACAATTGAAGATTAGCATGCAGGATGGTAACTTAGGTTCTTCCAGCCCTCTTGTGAAGGTGAAGGTCGAATTTCAGCATAGCACTTCGTCGACAACCATGGTGTGCCAAATAACCATTACAAATTGTCCCAGTCAACCTCCCTTTCGTCAGGTTCGGTTGATTAAACGAGAAGAAATTGATCAAATCCTGTCATCTACTTCTCTTTTCCTATTCGTCACTACCTTGGTCGGGATCGTGATAGTAGGCGGGGTTTGGTGTTGGCCACCACAAAACATCAATCGTAATGAAGGGAAATAGACAATGCATGCAAACCCCAATCATAGAAATGAAATAAACCTAGGTTATCTCAAGTCAGCAACCCATGGTTCCTACAACCCCAAGTTGTGGATGCGTAGCTAATTATGGCTAAGGAAAAACAAGCAAAATGCACATACAAGACATAAATGAGAGTTTTACCAATAACAATGAAGAAAGTAGGCACCACAAGTTGTAAACCTATAAGCTTGATTGATCAACAATGAGTACAAGGCAAGATTTGCAATCTCCAAAATGGGTTTCCCAAGAGAGAACTATAATCTACTCTAAAAACTAAGAAAAGATTCAAAAGATAGTTGTAGGATGTCTCCTGGTCGAACCCCCTTCTAAAAACCTAACTTAAACTATATATAGTATTTACAAAATTACCCTAGAATTTACACAGAAAAGAAAACTGACAGCTAATAAGTCTCGCAGGTACGACTCGTAGGATGACCTATGAGTCGTAGTCGGGGTGTCGTATCAGGTTCTTGGCATCTTGGACTAAACCGGTACGACCTATAGTTACGAGTCATTAATTGAGCTACGACTCGTTCTCGTAGTCTTGGCCTTCAATTTTTCGCCCAATAATTTGGCTCTCTGATTCTTGCTACGAGTCCACCTATACTATTCGTAGTGAGACTTATGACTCATAGGATGGCCTCGTAGGGGTGACCTCCACTTAGTAGATTTCTAAATTTTTGGTCTCTGATTCTTGCTACGACACACGCTATGACTCGCAGCTTAGGCCACAACTCGTAAGTGTGCTCATATGTCCTAAGCTTCAACAAAATCTGCAACGTTTCTTCAAAATCATGCCAACCTAACTTTTCTACAAGAAAAACAAAAAAAAACACATAAAACCATAGGTCGCATCAAAGACTCACAAAATCCGTTGTTTTAGGCATCAAATGTGTTGTATTTTGATAGCACATCAATACCCTCAACTTAGAATTGTTTCTTATCCTCAAATGACAACTCGATCTGCATAAACAAAGAGAAATACATAGCAGCTACGCTAATGGCATATACAATAGCTCCTTTGATTCAGGTAACCAACTACTATTTCCAAAATAGGATTGCAAAGTTATTAAGCAAAGAACATAATGAGATACCTGGCAATCCAACTATGACAAGCTATGGAGGATAAACTGTCCACAATCACTGTATAGTCTTAAGCTAATCAAGTAGTGCAAATGCCCTCACTGGAAAGAAGTCCCTCATTCTCACTCAAAAACATTTAGAATTCAAGGATTGAGGAGCATTCTCACTCTCACAATTGAAATTTAATGCATACTAGCTGACATCATAGGCTTGCCTCTATACTCATGTTCTGGCTTGGTGATAAGATGGAGTTGGATCACTTACGGACTTACAGACTTGTAACATAGGTTCAGGGTAATTTGGTATGGTATTTAGGGCAAGTAGTGACTAAAAGCTATCCTTGAACCATGTTTACCAACAACTTTTTTTTTCATAATCCAACACTTTTTAATCAATCCACCCTTATTCTCATGTTTTGAACTTTTCTCAAGTACTTTCTTTCTCTTTTTCAGCTGTACCGCGATTTCAAAATCATTTTTGCTATTTTTTTCTTAACTCAAGGCACTTTTCTTTTCTTTTTCTTCACTCGGATCATGCTTTTTTCATTTCTTTCTTGATTTCCCAACTAACCACCTTATTATTATTACTTTACCACAATAAAGGCTACCCTCAACTTAGGCTTTTAGCCTCAAGTGAAGTACAAAACATCTATGCCTCAAACCAAGGCCACCAACTGTAGCCACCCTCAACTTAGGCCTTTGGACTCAATCAAGGTTCACATTTTCAAGGATAGACCTAGGCCAATATCAAGGTATTTCATCAAAAAAGGTTAAGCCAGCAATGTATCAAGAAAGAATGAGTACATGAGAAGCTCAAAAGTTTGGAACAAGGGATTCACTCACTCATCTAGTGGGTTATTTAGGCTAAAAGTGGGTTCACTCAAAGAACAAAGGCCTAAGATCCTTTCCATATCCAGTACATCACCAATCCAATCTTAGAGTAACAAGGCAAGTTCTGAATCCATACAAGATGCATGAATGCAGCAAAATACGCTCACAACACACATGCCAACTACATCCACAATCAAGTATAGACTCACGGGTCATGTTTTCAGTCTCAGCTTACCTTCACAATATCAGAACAAACATTGCCAGATACTCAAAAATGTATGAATGCATCAATAATCACAACCTCCAAAAATTTTGCGGGTACCCAATTTTTTATCAGAACTTTTAAAAACACATTTAAAAATTATGTATATGCCAATAAATAACTTTACTATGAGTTTACAAATTATCTACACTACCTAAACATGCTGGTTCAACTGAAAATTAAACATCCACAAGAAAAAAGAAGCACGGCAAGAGAACCTTGGGATCAAAAATAGGGGAAGTTATAGACTTGAGGCTACTCAGACTTCACCTTAATCCACAACTTCCCACACCCCACCAAAATAGGATACTTTATCCTCAAAATAACAACAAATAGAATGGATGCAAGGGGAATACCTTGGGTTGTCTCCCAGGAAGCGCCTAATTTATTGTTGCGGCATGATAAGAAAGCTATTTCAACAAGATTCAGATCTTCCACTATCTTGATTTCTTCTATGTCACCCATGTACCGTTTGACCCTCTAACCATTCACTTTGAAAGTTGTGTCATCCCTGCTTTCTAGCTCAATAGCTCCATGACTAAAGACGCACGCTACTCTAACGGGCCCCATCCATCTAGATTTGAGTTTCTTAGGAAACCACCTTAACCTGGAGTTGTAAAGCAAAACCATGTCTCCCGGAGCAAATTGGCGATCCTCAATTCTGCGATCATGCTGAACTTTCATTTGTTGCTTGTACAAAGCAAAGCTCTCATATACTCGTAGTCTAAATTCATCAAGCTCATTCACTTGCATCAACCTAGAAGTGGCAGCGCCATGCCAATCTAGATTCAGCTTCTTTAATGCCCACAATGCCTTGTTCTCAAGTTCAACCGGCAGGTGACAGGCTTTCCCAAACACCAGTTGATAAGGGGACATTTCGATAGGCATTTTGAGGCATTCTGGTAGGCCCATAAGGCATCATCTAGCTTCCTTGACCAATCAGTGCAATTCACATTCACTGTTTTGGATAATATTTGCTTTATTTCCCTATTTGATACCCCCACTTGCCCACTTGTTTGGGGATGATACAGGGTTACCACACGGTGTTTCACACTATATACTTCAAAGACAGCTTTGAACAGTCGGTTGCAAAAATGAGAACCTCCATCACTAATAATTGTCCGAGGCATATCGAATCTTGAAAAAATGCTTCTTCGGAGAAACCCTATAACACTCTTACCCTCATTGTTCGGTAGAGCTATGGCCTCCACCCACTTAAAGACATAATCAACTGCAACCAGAATATATTTGTTACCATGAGAGCTAACAAAGAGTCCCATAAAATCAATACCCCAAACATCGAATAGTTCTATGACCAAAATAGAATTCAGAGGGAGTTCGTGCCTTCGTGACACTCAGCCCTCTCTTTGGCATCTATCACAAGACTTTACATAGTCATGGGCGTCTTGATGTATAGATGGCCAATAGTAGCCACACCGCAATAATTTGTAAGCCGTTCGAGCTCCACTGTGATGGCCACCCACCGGCGAAGAGTGGCATGCTTTGAGAATGCTCATCATTTCCACCTCTGGAACACATTGACAGATGATCCCATCCGCGCAAATATGAAATAAATATAGGTCATCCTAGAAGAACTTCTTTACATAATACATAACCTTGTGATGTTGATGGATGTTCAAGTCAAGCGGTACTATATCATTCACCAAGTAGTTAGCATAGTCTGCAAACCAAGGGATAAGATCAAGTGAGGCTGCCGAAACTCTTTCATTAGGGAATGAGTCATTTATGTCAAGACCATCATCAAACTTCACCATAGCTTCATCTTCCAACCTAGAGAGATGATTGGTTACTTGATTTTCTGACTTCTTTCTGTCAATCACATCAAAGTTAAACTCTTGCAAGAGAAGTACCTATCTGATCAATCTTGGTTTTTGCATCCTTCTTGGCCATCAGATATTTGAGTGCCACATGGTCTGTGTGTACAATCTCCTTAGCCCCCAACAAGTATGACCAAAATTCTTCAAAAGCAAAAACTAAGGCAAGCAATTTCTTATTAGGTCATTGTATGGTTTTTCTGGGCCACATTAAGTGCTTTGCTGGCATAATAGATGAGATGCAGAATCTTCTCCCTGCCTTGCTCCAACACTACACTTAATGCAACACCACTTGCATCACACATTAGCTCAAAGGGTTTTGACCAATCCGGAGCTACAATGATAGGTGTCGAGGTCAACTTTCTTTTCAGTTCTTAAAAACCATGCATGCATGCTTCATTGAACACAAATTTTGCATCCTTATCCAATAACTTGCATAGGGGTTGTGAGATTTTCGAAAAATCCTTTATAAAATGTCGGCAAAACCTAGCATGGCCCGAAAAACTCCAGAAACCTTTCACAGAAATAGGTGGTGAAAGTTTCTCGATAACCTCGATTTTTGCTTTGTCAACCTCAATTCCCTTGCCTGAAATTCTACGACCAAGCACGATGCCTTCTTTGACCATAAAGTGACATTTCTCCCAATTTAACATTAGGTGACTCTCGACACATCTTTCTAGTACATCACTCAAGTGCAATAGGCATTCTTCAGAAGATTGACCCACGACACTAAAATCATCCATGAACACTTCAATAGTTCTTTCTACCATATCAGAGAAAATGGACATCATGCATCTTTGAAATGTTGTTGGAGCATTACAAAACCCAAATGGAATTCTCTTAAATGCAAAGGTGTCATACGGACATGTAAAAGTGGTCTTCTCTTGATCTTCAGGTGCAATGATAATTTGATTATGACCAGAATAACCATCAAGAAAACAATACCAACCTTTCTCTGCAAGTCTATCGAGCATTTGATCCATGAAGGACATGGGGAAATAGTCTTTCTCAGTGGAAGCATTCAATTTTTGATAGTCCATGCACACTCTCCATCTAGTAACTGGTCACATTGGGATTAACTCATCCTTTTCATTCAGCACCACAGTGATACCTCCCTTCTTTGGAACACACTGCACTGGACTCACCCACTCACTATCAGCAATTGGGTAGATTACTCTTGCATCTAACCACTTGATGATTTCTTTCCTCACAACCTCTTACATTGGGGTGTTCAGCCGTCGTTGATGCTCAATACTCGGTTTGTAATCCTTGACTAGCTGAATCTTATAAGTGCATATCTCAGGGGGTATGCCAATAATTTCTACAATTGTCCACCCAATAGCTCTCATGTACTGCTTGAGAACTGAGATTAGGGATTTTGTTTGGGCTTCACTTAAATCTGCTGCAATAATGATAGGTAATGTACTATTCTCTCCCATATGGGTAATGCCTTTAACTATAACGCTGGTGGAACTTCTACAGAGGGCTTTGTAGGTGGCATCTCCCTATTGCATAAGTCCAACTCCAACCTTGCTTGTCGCCTCGGCCCAAATGACACCCCAAGAGCACTTACTGTTTCCTCATAATCAAGAATGTTGTCACCATCAAAGTTTATCAATATGGCTTCCAACGGACCAACCCCGAGCCTCAATTCTACCAAAATGTCTGCTTTATCATCCTCATCCATTGAAATCATTGAGATGACTTTGGAACTCAGAACTCTTTCCGTCATGCTAACCCACTTGAAATAATGTTGCTTCTTCACCAAACCTGAAAGTGAGTAGACTTTTTTCCATATCTACTAATTCTTGACCTGTGGCTAAGAAAGGTCTTCCCTAAATGATCGAAACTGCAAAATCATCCTCACATTCAAGTATAACAAAATCTGCAGAGAATATAAATTTGTCTACCTTTACCAACACATCATACAAGATCCCCACAGTCTTCTTGACTGTTTTGTCCGCCATCAACAACCACATCTTTGTAGGAACAAGGCTCCCCAAACTGAGCTATCTGAATATGGCAAGAGGCATTAAATTAATCCTAGCCCCCAAATCACACAGTGTTTTAGCAAATGCTAGTTCTCCTACAGTGCATGGTCTTCGCTCACTTTTAGCTTCTTCTTGACTAGGTCTTTCATCCATTTGGCATGTCCCGGCATCCTCTCAAGGGCTTCCATTAAAGGAATATCGACTGACAACTTCCTAAGCATTGCCAAGAACTGTTCAAACTTACCTTCCTCCTTTCTCTTCCCAAGCCTTTGAGTAAAAGAAAGAGGGGGCCTCGGAAAGGCTTTATACTTCTTGGGTTGCTCTTCTGTGTTGCATGCGTGGGTTCCCTCATTCATTCTCTTCTTACGGTTCCCATTTTCCACCTTTGGCATAGAGAGGTTCACAACACTTTTTCCACTCCGAGTTGTCACTGCCATGCAATGCCCTTCGTTCTTAGGGTTTTGAACCGGGTTACTATGTAGGGTGCCCTTTTGGCATTGGTTCAACTATGAATACACTTGCCCACATTTTTGTTCAAGTTGTTTGATTACCACAGAGTGAGACTCTATTTTATGATTTATGCTTGAAACATATGTCTTCATGCCTTTTAAAGTCTCATCATGGTGATCCACTTTTTTCAACAACTTATCGAACATTTCTTCAATCCTTGAATTGCTCTATCCGACATCACAATTGTGAGGTGGCACATAAGGACCAATCTTGTAGTCCTCTCTTCTTCCCAACTTTGCTTCTGGCACTCTCTCTCTCTCTCTTTCTCATAGTATCCACCCCAGTTGTCTTAATACATCCCTTCATGTTTGAAGTTCTGACCTTGATTCCCGGAACCTTGCCCCCAATTGTCCGGATTGGACCCTTAGGGGTTATTCTGGAAACCCGTTGCTTGGTTACTTATAAAACATGCATCCTCATCAAACAATGGATCATCATAGATAGGAACCTTCGGAGATTGGTGGGTGACTGCCTTGACATTAGCCTGATTTTGCTTTAAAACCAAGTCCATACTTGTGCGAAGTTGAGCCAATTGTTCCATGATCTCTTTGTTCACCTTTGCTTGCTCATTGTTGGTGTTGACCGCACAAGAAAGTTTCATCACACCTCGCTCTCACTAACCCTATGCTCTATTTGTTTCAACCACTTGCTCCATCTTTGCGGCTATTAATGCAAAAGGTTAGTCTAGGAACATGCCTCTCATGATTGTATCATCGTAATCTTGACTATTCTCATCAAGCGCCCGATAGAAGATCTCAACCAAGGCATCGTCAACAATCTAGTGATCAGGGACCATCCTCAAGCATTTAGTAAACCTGTCCCATGTTGTGTTAATAGAATCACCCGGCAAATGCTCAAAGTTGTTGATTTGGTCCTTGAGTTTCAACTTCTTAGATCTTGGAAAATATCTTTCAAGGAATACTCTCTGAAGCTCAGTCCAACTTGTGATAGTACCCTGAGGAAGCTCGGGCAACCATACAGCTACATTGCCAGTTAATGACAGTGGAAACACTCTTAAACCCACAGCATCAAGAGAAAGGATTTGTGTCCCCATGACACTCTTGCAAACAAACACCACATTTTGAAGATGATGTTGGGGATCTTCCGAAGGTAGCCCTGTGAATAATCCATGATTTTTCGCATATGGAGCAATCCACTCGATACTGTGAACTTAGTATCTGTCGGTAAAGGAGGCAATACTATAGCACCAGTAACATCCATATCCATCGGGTTCAATCGATATTGATTCCATCCATAAGCATTTTCATTGAAATCCCTGAGATGTGGCCTGTTACGCCTCTATTGTGGATTCTCCTCTCTTCCCATATCCTCATTCGTATTCATATCCTCCTCAATCACGATATCCTCATTCACTTGAGCCATTTTTCTTAGTAGTCGATGGATCTCCAAATTGAGTGAGCTAAGGGATTCCCTTGGCTCCTTATGTTGGGCATACAGCCTAGTATACCCTACAAATAAAATCAAGCACCAAAAATTAAAACAAAAATAAAATATACAGGACTCTAGATATCAATACTAGAAATAACCAATAGTGAAGTCAAATCAAACCTAGCCATTTTCCCAGGAACGACGCTAGAATTTTCAACAAGTCCTGATGTTCACGCTCCAATAAGAAAGCGATCGTTGTCAGCAATTAACATAACCAAAGGTCAGGATCGAATCCATAGGACAGGGCTTGACTACAAGACTTCACTACTAATCATTTCAAGCATCAATAACTAAAATCTCTAAATAGGGGGTTGTAATTCAAAAACAAAAGTAAAATTACAATTATACTACTACACGGGAAGATACTCAATTTTAGGGACAACTTGGGAATTGTGTTCCCCATGGTTTGTTGACTCGATTACCCTAGATAATATAACCACAATTGAAGATTAGCATGCAGGATGATAACTTAGGTTCTTTCAGCCCTCTTGTGAAGGTGATGGTCAAATTTCACTATGGCGCTTGGTTGGCAACCATGATGTGCAAAATAACCATTACCAGTTGTCCTAGTCAAACTCCCCTTGGTTAGGTTCAATTGATTAGATGAGAAGAAATAAATCGAATCTTGTCATCTACTTCCCTTTTCCTTTTTATCACTACCTTAGTTTGGATCGTGATAGTAGGCAGGGTTTGTTGTTGGCCCCCACCAAACATCAATCATAATAAAGGAAAATAGACAATACATGCAAACCCCAATCATAGAAATTCAATAAACCTAGGTTATCACAAGTCAACTACCCATGGTTTCCACAACCCCAAGTTGTGGGTACTTAGCTATCATGGCTAAGGCAAAACAAGCAAAAATGCACACACAAGACATAAATGAGAGTTTTACCAATAACAATAAAGAAGTAGGCACCACAAGTTGCAAGCCCACAAGCTTGATTGATCAACACTAAATACAAGGCAAGATTTGCAATCCCCAAAATTGGTTTCCCAAGAAAGAACAATAATCTACTCTAAAAAACTAAGAAAAGATTCAAAAGATAGTTGTAGAATGTCTCCTAGTCGAACCCCCTTCTAAAAACTTAACTTAAACTATATATAGTATTTACAAAATAACCCTAGAATTTACACAGAAAAGATAGCTCGCAGCTAATATGTCTCGCAGGAATGATATGTATGATGACCTACGAGTCGTAGTTAGGGTCTCTTATAAGGTTCTTGGCATCTGGGACTAAATCGGTACGAGCCATAGGTACAAGTCATTGATTGAGCTACGAATCGTATGTTCCTCTCGTAGTCTTGGCCTTCAATTTTTGGTCCAACAATTTGGCTCTCTGATACCTGCTATGAGTCTACCTATACGAGTCGTAATGAGACTTATGACTCGTAGGATAGCCTCATAAGGTTGACCTCCACTTAGCATATTTCTAAATTTTTGGTCTATGATTCTTGCTACGACACAACTATGACTCGTAGCTTGGGCTATGACTTGTAAGTGTGCTCGTATGTCCTAAGCTTCAGCAAAATCTGCAACTTTTCTTCAAAACCATGCCAACCTAACCTTTCTGCAAGAAAAATACAAAAACACATAAAAACCATAAAGAGTCGCATCAAGGACTCACAAAATCCCTTGGTTTAGGCATCAAATGTGTTATATTTTGACACCACATCAAGGACTTAGAATTAGTACCTTAGGCTTGAGTGAAGTGAAAAAGTTAAGGATACCACTTTTGCATGTCCTCTTCGACCTTCCAAGTAGCACTTTCGGCTTGTTGGTTCCTCCAAAAGATCTTAACGGATGACACCTCCTTGTTCCTCAATCTCTTCATTTGTCTATCCAAAATCTGAATCGGGGTCTCCTCATAAGTCAAGTTATCCTCAAGAACACCCACAACATCAAGAGGCACAATAGCAATAGGATCACCAATACATTTTCTCAACACAGAGACATGAAAAACACCGGATGTACAAAATTCATTTCACTAGGCAACTTCAATTCATAAGCTACCTTGCCAACCCTCTTCAAGACCTCATAAGGACCAACATATCTTGGACTCAACTTCCCCTTTTTACCAAAACAGACCACACCTTTCATTGGAGAAACCTTTAATAAACTCAATCACCTACTTTGAATTCAAGGTCTCTTCTTCTCACATCGGCATAAGATTATTGACAACTTTGGATTGTCTTCAACCTTTCCCTAATCATCCTAACCTTCTCAAGAGCCGCCATAACCATATCTAGTCCCAATAAAGCCACCTCTCGAACCTCAAACCAACCAATTGGTGATCTAAAACGTATCCCGTAAAGAGCCTCAAAAGGAACCATACCAATGCTATAGTGATAGATATTGTTGTATGCAAATTCAATCAAAGGAAGATGGTCATCCCAACTACCCCTCAACTCCAATACACATGCCCTAAGCATATCTTCAAGGGTTTGAATTGTCCTTTAGGCTTGGCTATTCGTTTGAGGGTGAAAGGTCATACTAAGATGAACTTTTGTACCAAGACCCCTTTGGAAAAACCTCCAAAAGGGTGAAGTGAATTGTGAACCATAATCTGACATGATGACAAAGGAACCCCGTGTAACCTCACTAACTCATGGTTGTACACCTTGCATACTCTTCAGCCCCATATGTGGTCTTAACTGGTAAAAAAGTGAGCCGATTTTGTCATCCTATCAACCACAACCCAATTGGAGTCAGAACCTTTGCTAGTCTTGGTCAACCCAACCACAAAATCCATATTAATTACCTCCCACTTCCAAGTGGTAATCCTATGTCTTGGGTTAGGCCAGCCAGCCTTTACAGTTCGGCCTTGACTTTTTGATAAACGAATTTAGCAATGTCCCACTTTACGCCTCCCCACCAGTACATATCCCTCAAGTCTCTATACATTTTGGTGGAACCAGGGTGGATAGAGTAAGAAGAATTATGGGCCTCATCAAGGATTTTCTCCCTCAAACCATTAACACAAGGCACATACAACCTACGTTCGTACCTAACGGCACCATCTCCCCCTTAGGAGAAAACCTCTACTTTTCCCTCTTTCACTATAGCCTTTAATTCAAGCAAGGAGGAGTCAAAATCTTGCTTTGCTATCACCTCACCATCCAAAGAAGACTTAGACCCATCAACAACCACAACACCATCATCCCCAACCTCTTCCAACCTAACCCCCAATCTAGCCAATTGATGCACCTCCCAAGTCATCTCCTTACCACCACCATCAAGATGGGCTAGGCTACCCATAGACACCTTACTGAATGATCCGCCACCATATTTGACTTACGCGAATGACAATGCACACTCGTTCGTAGTCTTTGAGAAGTTCTAACCATCTCCTTAGCCTCAAGTTGAGATCTTTTTGAGTGAAGACATATTAGAGGCTCTTATGATCTGTGAACACATCCACATGCACCTCATACAAGTAGTGACGCCAAATCTTTAATGCAAACACAATGGTGGCTAACTCTAATCGTGGGTAGGGTAGTTCCTTTCATGTACCTTGAGTTGTCTAGAAGTATAAGCTATGACCTTACCATTTTATATCAACACACAACCCAAGCCAACCCGGGAAGCATCACAATACACCACAAATCCCTCAAGCCCATCCGGTAGTGATAATATTGGAGCGGACACAAGCTTGTCTTTCAATATTTGGAAGCTCCTCTCACATTCATCGGTCCACACAAACTTAACCTTATTTTGAGTCAAGTTTGTCACAGGGGAAGCAATGGAGGAGAACCTATTCACAAACCTTCTATAATAACCTGTTAGGCCCAAGAAGCTCCTAATATCCGACGGGGTCAATGGTCTAGGCCAATTTCTAATCACATCAAATTTTCATAGAATCCACCTTTATAGCATCCTACGACACCACATGAACCAAGAATACAACCTCTTTCAACAAAAATTCACACTAGTCATATTTGGCATACAATCTCTCCTCCCTCAATTTTTGCAACACAACCCTCAAATGCCCCATATGCTCCTCCTTACTATGTGAATAGATCAAAATATCATCAATGAAGACCACAACAAAGGAATCAAGGTAAGGTTTGAAGACCCAATTCATTAGATCCATGAAGATGGTCAGTGCATTGGTCAACCCAAACGACATCACAACAAACTCATCATGCCCATATCTAGTTCGAAAGGTCGTCTTAGGAATATCACACTCCCTCACCCTCACTTGATGATACTCGGATCGAAGATCAATCTTAGAGAAATAGCTAGCCCCTTGCAAATGGTCAAACAAATCATCAATTCTTGGAAGAGGTTATATATTCTTGATGGTGACCCTATTGAGTTGGTGGTAGTAAATACACATTCTAAGTGACCCATCGTTCTTTTTCACAAACAACACTGGGGCACCCCAAGGTGATTGACTAGGTCTAATAAATCCCTTCTCCAACAAATCTTTTAATTGCTCTTTTAACTCCTTTAACTCCGCGGGGGCCATACCACAAGGTGCAATGTAGATAGGTTGAGTATCGGGGAGGAGGTCTATATCAAAATCTAATTCCCTTTTCGGGAGGAACACCAAGAAGGTTATTTGGGAAGACATCAAGAAACTCATTTACAATAGGAACCGACTCTATGGAGGACTCCACATCCTTAACCCTCACAAGATGGTAAAGATACCCCTTAGAGATCAACTTACGGGCTTTAATGCATGAAATGAATCTACCCTTGACCACCACATCTTGACTCTCCCACTCAAGGACGGGTTTATTTGGAAATTGAAACTTGACCCTACAAGTTCTACAATTAATAGAAGCATAGTAGACATGCAACTAATCCATCCCAAGAATGACATCAAAATCTACCATGTCTAATTCAACAAGATCACAAGGGAACAATTTATGAAAAATGCAAATAGGACAACTTTTATAAACTTTCCTAGCAACAATAGAGGCACCGATAAGAGTAGACACTCTATATGACTCATGCAACAACTCGGGGGTAACATGAAACTTTCTAGCAACAAAAGGGGCAACAAAGGAAAGAGTGGAACCCGGATTAATCAAAGCATACAATCAAATTAAAAGATTTTCAACATACCGATAACAATATCAGGAACCTCACCAACTCCTTACCTCCCATGTAGAGCATAAAATCGATTGTGCCTTAGGGTACCACCTTGAGGACCAGCTCTACCCAAAGGAATCGCATTTGCACCCCGGCCCTTGCCATGGTTTCTTCGACAATCCGCCTTCTTGTGACCAAGCTCTCCATATTCATAGCATGTATTAGAATCCTTCAAACATGGGCCTCCATGACTCCTTCCATATTTAGAGTACACATCATTAGGAGCCATACGACCAACACCTTGAGGCTTAGGGAAGTCGCTGGCAAACCCTCTATAAGTAGCATGAGTAGGCCCTTGGCCTTGAAGAAATCTAGCACCCTTTTGGAATTTACCCTCAAATCAGGCACTCTTAGCCTTATGCCCCCTTCTCTTCCTCAACTTTTCTTCCTCCATTTGTATGGCATATGTCATCAACCGAGACAAGTCCATGTCACTAATTAGCATGGTGGACCGGCATTCTTCACTTACCAAGTCGCAGACACCCCATCACGAACTTATTCATCCTAGATCTAGGATCAGCCACCAAATGAGAAGCATACTTCGAAAGTTGATTAAACTTGAGGCATACTGCCTCACACTCATAGCACCTTGTTTCAAGTTTATGAACTCTACCATCTTAGCTTCCCTAAGCTCAAGAGGGAAAAACCGATTAAGGAAAGCCAATTTGAACTCCTCCCAACGCACCACATTACAAATCCCCTTCTCAGCCTTCTATTGGTCACACCATATTTGAGCTACCCCTTTGAGTTGGTACACCGCCAACTCCTCCTTTTCATTTGGCCAAACACCCATGATATTCAAGATTTTGTATACCTCATCAATGAACTCTTGTGGATCTTCATCCACCTTTGGCCTATAGAATACAGGAGGATTCATCCTTATGAAGTCCCTTATCCTATCTACCGGGGTAGTAGCATGATGGCTTGGTCCCCTTGATTGACTTGGTTGGCCACAACTTGGCCAAGCATAGTGAGAGCATGCCGGAGCTCACCATTGTTAGGTTGCTCCTCGTGAGTTTGGGCCCTCCTTCCTCTAGTGTTTGGCATGATCTAGCATATCAAAGAACAATCATTAGAGAGAAAACTTATGTTAGACCCCGTAATTAATTCCATCGAGGTAAATCGTTCAATTGGTAAAGATATGGCGAACATGGCGTAATTTAAATTAAGTAAGTTCGCGGTGCTAAATTATAATTGGAGCATACATTTTAAGTTGGAGTCGGAAGTCCTCAATTGGATTTAAATAGAAAAGTTTGGGACCAAATTGATCAATAAGCAAACT
>JAPFFP010098037.1:0-20033 GCA_026153255.1 Solanum medicagineum | reverse complement strand
TGTATGTGTGACATATTTTCGTTGACCTTTGATTTGACAAGGTATACCCTGGATGCTTAGCATAATCCTATTGACTCCTACCCTTGACCACCACATCATGACTCTTCCACTCAAGGATGGGTTCATTTGGGAATTGGAATTTGACCCTACGGGTTCTACAATCAATAGAAGCATAGTATGCATGCAACAAATCCTTCCCAAGAATGACATCAAAATCAACCATGTCCAACTCAACAAGATCACAAGGCAATATTCTATGCAAAATGCAAATAGGACAATCTCTATAAACCTTCCTAGCAACAATAGATGTACCAAGAGGAGTAGATACCTCATATTACTCACACAACAACTCGGGGTCAACATGGAACTTTTTGACAACAAAGGGGGTGATAAAAGAATCATTGGCACTCGCATCAATCAATGCATACACATCAAAATCAAAGATTTTCAACATACCGGTGACGACATTGGGAACCTCCTCAACTCCTTGCCTTCCATGTAGAGCATAAAACTGATTGTGCCTTAGGGCACCATCTTGTCGGCCACCTATCCTAAAGGAACCACATTAGCACCTTGTGGACGAGCCTCCTTGCCCTTGTTGCAATTTTGAGGACAATCTATTGCCTTATGCCCCATCTCCCCAAAACCATAACAAGCACCGATATTCCTCAAGTATGGGCTACTATGACCCTTTCCACACTTCGCACACACATCAATAGGACCGACACCACCAACATATTGGGCCCTTGGAATGTCATTGGGAAACCTCCTATAGGCAGCATGAGAAGACCCTTGGCCTTGATGAAACCGGCCACCCGTTCGGCTTTGGAACTTACCCTCAAAACGGGGCCTCTTGGCCGCATGACCCCTTCTGTTCCTCAATTTCTCCTCTTGCATTTGTTCGGCATAGGCCATCAACTGTGACAAGTCCATGTCACTAATCAACATTGTGGGCCGACACTCCTCACTAACCAAGTCGAAAATATCCATCACAAATTTGTTCATCCTAGATATTGAGTCGGCCACCAAATGTGGAGCATACTTTGAAAGTTGGTTGAGCTAGAGGGCAAACTCCCTCACACTCATAGACTTTTGTCTCAAATTCATAAATTCCACCAACTTAACTTCCCTAAGTTCAAGGGGGGAGAACCAATTAAGGAAGGCCACCTTGAAGTCCTCCCAAAGCACCGCATAGTTGACTCCCTTCTCTTCCTTCCATTGATGGTACCATATTTGTGCTATCCCTTTGAGTTGTTAGGCCGCCAACTCCGCCTTATCCTCCGACCTCACACCCATGATAGACAAAATCTTGTAGACCTCATCAATGAACTATTGAGGGTTCTCACTCACCTTTGGCCCATAGAATTCCGGGGGATTCATTCTCATGAAATCTCTCACCCGAGATGTCGGTGTAGGAGAATGAGGGGCTTGGGCCCCTTGGTTGGCTTGATTAGCCACAACTTGTGCAAGCAAAGTGAGAGCATCCCGAAGCTCCCCATTAGTCGGTTGCTCCTCGAGTGTGCGGGCTCTTCTCCCTCTCATGTTAGGCATGATCTAGCATAGCAAAGGGCAATTGTTAGGGGAAAAAACCTTACTTCAGCTTCTATAGCACGACATAGAGTAAGAAGAAGGGAAACATTTCCTAAACGCCTCATAGCCTAAAGCTCATAGTTGCAGTGCACAACACAACCACAACAAGACTCTAATCGACGCAGTGTGTTGGACTCCGAGGATCTAACAACCTAGTGCTCTGATAGCAAGTTTGTTATGACCCAAGCCTAGGGCCTAGACGTGACATGGCTCAAGGGGAACCCGAAGGGACCCCAAGCAAGCCTCTTAGAATATCATTACACATCCATGGTCACGGAATCAATAAAACAATCAGCAAGAGATAATAAATTGGGACAACCGGGGCTAAGGGAACTCTTTCATATCATAGACATCAAGGAGAATAGAGTCAAGGCTCTTAGCATAGATACATAACATATCCAACACCTCTACTACATAGATAAGAGCGGGGGCCACGATAAGCAACCGTGCTCACCCTCATAGTCAATACATAAACAAAAGAAAGATAGTCCTTGTACGTAGCAAGAGATCATAAGCAACGTCCTCGAAATGGAGGACTCATCAACAAGCTGGAGAGACAATCGAACTAGCCACGTGGAGGGAGATGATGATCAAGCGGTGCTTCGGTTCCTACATAGTGACATCGTGTAGGCATAGAGTCTGCGTTCGTACGTTTGAATGTACTAAGTATGTAGGATGCAATGCAACAATAGATAGACATCATAGGCAAAATACATAATAATACTCAATAGATAGCATAATAGCAAGATGGAATGTGTGAATGATGCTTGAAGCAAAGTCATGCTTATATGGAACATAATACATGTGTAGTAAGTGACCATCAATGTAGAATATCCAAGGCCTACCACCTCCTTGGAGAGGCGAATGAGGTACAAGCCCCTCAAAATGGTTAATGAGGTATTAACCCCTCAATATGGTTACCTGGGCCTACCACCCCCCAAGATAGGGACCAAAGTACAAACCCCTCGATGTGGTTAATGAGGTAGCAACCCTCAATATGGTTACCCGATCCTACTACCCTTCGAGCTAGGGACCAAGGTGCAAACCCCTCGATGTGGTTAATGAGGTACCAACCGCTCAATATGGTTACCCGGGCCTACCACCCCCCGAGCTAGGGACCAACGTACAAACCCCTCGATGTGGTTAATTAGGTATCAACCCCTCAATATGGTTACCCGGGCCTACCACCCCCCGAGCTGGGGACCAAGGTACCAACCCCTTGTTGCGATTACCTGGGCCTACAACCCCCCGAGCTAGGCTTGGTCAACTTACAACACTATTTAGATTATACCATATACATACATTCATTTCATCATCATATAGTCATTCAACTCAAAAGACATGCATTAGACCTTCAATTCCTCAAGAAATCACAACCCGGACATTTTATCAAACACTTGGCGGGTGTGTAGTGCTAGTGTAAAACCATGCAATTCAAGAGTGTTATCATGCTATAAAATCCAATGTAAAACAATCAATAGATACTTGGTAACACCCTCAAGCATTATACATTAAAATCCTTCATCGAATCTCAGAATAGATCTTAGATTCATAGCCCAAAATATAGTAAAACAGTCACAATTTCATAAATCCCAACATAGTGTGTAGTGAATTTCATAATGAATAAGACCCATGAGTAAATCAACTTTAAACCATGCAATTTTTAAGAAAAGGAAGCTTGGCATCATGGAGAAAGGAACCCATGAAAGAAACCCACATACCTTAGCTTTGGAGATGAACTTGATGAAGATTGGAGATGGAGACTTGAAGCTTGAATGAGAAACTTTAAATCTGGATGAGTTTTGAGACTTGAGTTTAGGAGTAAAATATTGGCTAAGTGTTTGAATGAGTACTGGGGAAGTTTTGAAAGATATGAGGGTGAAAAATGGCTAAGTATAGGTATTTTCACGTTTGGGAACATTTAGGGCCCAAGACTCAAAAGCCTTGGACCGGACTTGAAAAACTGCCCAAAAATAACACTGTGGCACTCCCTTGGCGTGTCGCACCAGGGGCACGAATGCACACTGGAAATCGCATTTTTGTGATTATCAAATTTTACTATGGTAGCTCTTAAATCTGGGTTAGACCCATTTTCCACTCAATTTGATCCCTGAACAAGAATATGACGTCAAATTGATATCACACATGAATTTTGAGATATATGGAAATTACGATTCCGGGCACTTTTGAGACACATTTTCGGGCACTTTTTGGGGTCATTTCAAATACTCCATATCTAGGCAAAACTATCTTTTTTATTATATTATATGGCATTCATTTGACTTAGCTAACATTATTGATTCATTTATTTGCAGAAGATGTTGGAAACAAATACTAAGAATCAAAAAAAGCTGTTGAATCGGCACACTGCCGGCAAAAAGAGTTTTGTTGTAATCCTTAATAGATTGGTGTGTTTTCTTATTTAGCATCTAGTCTTAATCTATTATTTAAGCAATTTCTTATATCAATTTTCTTGTGATTACAAAAAAGATAAGGAAACTGTATTATCTAAGGAGTTCTTTGTGGTCACAAGAACGAGGAATCCTAACCGTGTGTACAGGGCCTCTTATGAAAACACTAGTAAAATTGTATGAATACTGTACATTAATAGATTTATAATGAGATTAATTATTTATTTAGAATTATATGCAAGACTCTGATTGTTGGATATGCTTTATATAGGCTGAAATAGAGGAACATGAAACACAAATGAGCGCAAATGGCCAGTCTGTTGATTCATTTTTAGCTGTCATGGGTCCTGAACACCCTAGACGTCTAAGACTTTGTGGAGAGGGGGTTACAAAGACTACTTTGAAAAAGATGGTAGTTCTGAACCAACTCTAAATGCGAAAAATGGTGTAATGCAACAAATGGAAGAAAGGATACAAAAAATGGAGAAACAAATGGAGGAAGAAACGAGAACTATGAGCCAAGAAGTTATTGCCAATGTGATTGCACAACTTCCGCATGCAGGATTAATTGACTCTAACATATTAGCAGCTACGTTTGTTCCATCACAAAGAGAAGTTGCTTCTGCACAAGCGGCCGAGCAAGGTTAGTGTTACTAATGCTTTGTATTGACTGTTTCTTCTTCCTCTTCGATCTTCATCTTCTTCTTCTTCTTCCTCTTCTTCCTCTTCTTCCTCCTCTTCCTCCTCTTCCTTCTCTTCTGCCGCTTCTTCTTCTTCATCATCTGCTTCTTCTTCCTCTTCCTCTTCCGCTTCTGCTTCTTCCTCTTCCTCTTCCTCTTCCTCTTCCGCTTCTGCTTCTTCTGCTTCTACTGCTTCCTCTTCCTCTTCCTCTTCCTCTTCTTCTTCCTGTTCTGCTTCCTCTTCCTCTTCTTCCTCCTCCTCTTCCTCTTCCTCTTCCTCTTCCTCTTCCTCTTCCTCTTCCTCTTCCTCCTCTTCTTCTTCTTCCTCTTCTTCTTGGAACATTATTTCTTTACCTATTGCGACTCTATGTTCTGTTTGTTTGGACAATTGACGGGCACTTCAGCAAAATCTCTTGACAAGTAGTTGTAGTTATACTACCAACATTGTCACACACAATTATTGAGAATTGCTTATTGCCTTGAAATAAAACACCTCTTTCCAGTCACCATCGTTGAGAAATGCTTATAGCCTAGAAATCAAGTCTTATGTATGGTAAAACACCTCTTTCCAGTCACCTGAGCCATCATTTATATATCTATTTAGTTCAGACATTTTACACCAAATACATGAGTAACCTTATTGCATTCTTGTAAGATATGTCATGTACTGGTCGTGTGTTCAAAGTACAAAGAACACCACAGAATTCTTACAGATAAACTAGCCGCGGCAAAGATCCTATGGCGTCTGGTATTATATTGATCCAGAAAATCCACAACCAACAAGTAACTGGTTGTTTGTTCAAAGTACAAAGAATACCACTGATAGTAATTGGATCCCTTTCAGATTTTACTTTGTGAAGTTTAACATACAGTAGTTTCTCTGGCAATGATACCGCGAATTCTTCTCTATTTTCTAGTTGTTTTGATTCATTTTTTGGAAATAGCAGTAGGGACAAATGTTGTAGAAACTGATATGGCACAACATGTTTATATTCAACATGTTCTGGAATATAACTCAACATGTTTATATTCTTTAGTGATCAAATCTGTTTCGTATTTATCTTATTATTGATTAGCTTATACCTATGGTACAGCCAGCATCTCAGAATACGTTGCAAAAACCTTTCGAAATTGGAAACTTTTGCAGCATCAGAATATGTTGCAAAAATCTGTTTCGTATGAAGGCATTATAAGTGGTAGTATTTGCTGCAAATCCTCTCTCTCATATTTTTTAGTACTGACATTGCCTTTCTGGTCATCCCTAGTCTGCATAAGTCAGCAATAAGAGTGTTGTGGGATTCATCTCTGATAGCGTGAAGAATGAACAAAATTGTGGCCTTAATCTATTGTAGGGTTGTGCTTTTACAATGGTTGATGTTTGTTACATCGTGTCATATAGAACTTGCCTTACATTATTAGTTGTTGAAGATGATCAACTAAGCTTTTGCTAAAAAAGTTACTAAGTTGTTTGCATTTTCATTTATTGTATATAGGTGATGGAACTGAAGAAGGGGATGAAAGTGATGTTGATGACTTCACCTAGGAATTGAACTGCTGCTGCTGTTGATTTCTGGTTTTGATTCTCGCTTTACTTGTGTTCCAAAACTCCGTTATTTCTGAAGATTGAAAATAATGTGGTGCACGTACTTTCGTCTTTTTGTAATAGTTAAACATATATGTTTTGCTTTATCGTGATATTACCAAAGCTATGGATCGATCTTGAATTTTTACTTTAGTAATGAAAAATTATTTTCATGATCAATTTTTGCATTTTCTATTTTGTCATAACTCAATAAAAAGAGCATTATCCAAAATGGTGGCAATAAGAGTATCTATGGCAACGATTGATGCAATTGAGTTTATAGATTCTACTGCAATGGTTACAACAACTGTGTTTATAAGCTTTATTGCAATGGTTTTTAACCGTGCCAATATAGTATAAACCGTCGCTAATTTCTTATATCAAAAACTGTAGCAATAGGGATATCTATTACGATAGTTAAAACAACTATACGTATAAACTCTATTGTGATGGTTCTTACCCATACCAATATAGTCCTAATCGTAGGCAACTAATTATAGTAAAAACCATTGCAATAGATACACTTATTGCGACGGTTATGGCAACTGTTGGAATAAACCGTGACAATAGATCTATTGCTACGCAATCTGTTGTGGTGGCCACCTAAATCGTGGCCATAGGTCTATGGCAACGGTTTTGTGGTCTATAGCAACGGTAACTGAACTGTTGCAATAGATCGAATTTCTAGTAGTGACGGGAGGTTCTCACGAAAATGGTCATAACTTCTTCATCCGACCTCAAAATGATGTGAAACCAACTGCCTTGGAAAGCTAACTCAAAGGGCTTTCATTTGACATGTCGTGGGCTATCCAGTTTTTTGTGTGATAAAAGTTGTGCTCATTTAAAGTTGACCTTGACACAAACCAAAACCCAAAACTTAATTCATAAGGAAGGTCTTGAACTCATCTAAGTACTAGAAGTCTCCCACAAACCTAATACACTCCCAACCTAACCAAATGAGACTTGAAAGATGGATACATAAGAGCATGGAGTTATGGGGTGTCACAATCTCTTATTATGAATTTTTAATATAAACTTTGTTGGGTTTTATGAAATGTTGATTGACTATGCATGTTTTGAACTACGAAAATATGATCTATTATGAGATTTGATGAGGGATTTCAAGGCATCTTACATGAGGGTTTTACTATGTGTTGGTGGGTTGATTAACATTGAGTTTATAATATTATTTCACTCTTGAACTGCATGATTTTGAACTAGCATTATACACCCACCAAGTGTTTGATAAAATGTCTTGATGAGAATTCTTGAGTTGTTGATGATCTATTGCATGGTTTACAAGCCAAGCGACTTTATGATGATTAAGGGAATGTATATATGTGTTGAATTCATGAAAAGTATCTATGGTTATGCAAGTTGACCACACCTTCTCAGGGGGTGGCATACCCGTGCTACCACGTTGAGGGGTATGTACCTCAATCACCCTGTCGGGGGGTGACATGCCCATATTACCAAGTTGAGGGGTAGGTATCTCAATCACCTTCCAAGAGGGTGACATGCCTTGGAGTTCAAGCAATAGTATGCTTGGGCTATATTAATATGGTCTCTTCCTACACATGTAATCCGTATTTGCAAGTTATATGAATTACAAGTATGTTTTACCTCAAATATTAATCATGCATTTCATATTGATATTATACTTATCCATTGCTTATGATTATGCATTTTGACTATGTTGCTTATCTCTTGTTGCATTGCATTCTACATACTTAGTACATTCAAACGTACTAATGCATACTCTATGCCTACATGATGTTACCATGTAGGAACCGGAGCACCTCCCGATCATCCTCCACTTGGCTAGTTCGGTGCTTTGGAAGATATGCTTTCATGAGTCCTCAAGTCCGAGGACACTTTCTATGTTACCCTTGCCTTTTTGTTATTTCCTTATGTTGAACATTTGATACTATGAGGGTGAGCCCGGAGAATGTCTTGACCCCTGCTCCAATCTATGTTTAGAGGTGTTGTTGGAACAATTGATGTACTTATGCTTTGAGCTTTGACTCTTTTATGCTTTATAAATATCAAGACTTTCCGTAGTCCCGCTTTCCTTATTTATGTCTCTTGTTATTGATATTTTGTTTCCGCGACCAAGGATGTGTGATTGATATGCTAAGAGGATTATTTGGGTTCCTTCGGGTTTTCCATTCGTCGTGTCACGTCTAGGCCGTAGGCTTGGCAAAAAGAGTAAATTGAGCCATGAAGGGAGTAGTTCAATTTGGCAAGAAGGGTAAATTGAGCCCAAGGTTTGGCAAGAAGCTAAGGGTAAATTGAGGCCAAGGTTTGTGGGTCCTTATAGAGTTTTGAGGAGGATTGGTAAGGTTGCATATGAGTTGGAGTTACCTATGGAGATGGGCATGGTTCATTCAGTCTTCCATGTGTCCATGTTGAGAAAGTGTGTAGGTGACCAAGTGCTATAGTGCCCTTGGATGTTGTGGGTGCTGTAGAAGATAATTTGGCTTATAAAGAGGTTCCGATAGAAATTTTGGATAGACAAGTGAAGAGGTTAAGAAACAAGTATGTAGCTTCCGCCAAGGTTCTTTGGAGAAACCAATAGGTTGAAGGTGCCACATAGGAAGCCGGGGCGGACATGAGAAAACGATATCCACATCTCTTCCACTTTATTCAAGCCGAAGGTACTAATTTAAGTCCCCTACATGATTTCAAGTCTTAACTTTCAGCCCTTATGTCATTTTGCATGCAGACATGTTTATGTTGACATGTTTAAGGTGATTTTGACATTCATATTGAGATTGTTAAAATGATGCTTAAATGCATTTGTTGCATTCATGTCAGGCTAAAATCATCATGATTACTTCTCTCTATAGATTTCTTTGACATTCGGGGACGAATGTTCCTAATGGGGAGATATTGAAACACCCCAAAAAGGGCCCAAAAATATGCTTCGGAAATGCCCATAATCGTAATTTCAATATATCTCAAATTCAGTGCGTGATATCAAAAATCTGACTTTATGTTCGTGATCAGGGGACAAAATTGAGTCGAAAATGGGTATAACCCTGATTTTAGAGGACCCATAGCAAAAAAAATGATTCTTAAAAATTACGACTTCAAGTGGTGATCCGCTCCCTTGTCGCGACACGCCAGGGGTGCGAATCAGTGTTAATTTTTCGCTACAATTCAATTTCGGCCCAAAGGCCTTGGTGTCATAGTCCCATTCCCACTTATACATAAAAAATCTATACTTAGCCATTTTTTAAATCTATATCACTCAAAACCCTCTCTAACACTTAACCAAATATTTCATCCAAATTGAAGTGTCTCAAGCTTAGTTTCGTATTTCAAGAACTCTATTCAAGCTTCAAGTCCCCTTCAAGACTACATCAAGAAAATCCAAGTTTGATGTATGTGGGTTTCAACCATTGGGCCCTTTCACCCATGGTGCCCAACCTTCCTTTTTATGAAAATTGCATGTTTTCAAATTGGATTATCTATGGGTATCTCTTATTATGAATTTTGAATATAAACCTCATTGGGGTTTTATAAAATGTTGATTGACTATGCATGTTTTGAGCTATGAAATTATGATATATTATAAGATTTGATGAGGGATTTCAAGGTATCTTACATAAGGGTTTTACTATGTGTTGGTGGGTTGATTTACATTGAGTTTTCCCATATTATTTCACTCTTGAATTGCATGATTTTGAACTAGCATTATACACTTGCCAAGTGTTCGATAAAATGTCTTGACAAAGATTCTTGAGTTGTTGATAATCTATTGCATGGTTTACAAGCCAAGTGACTTTATGATGATTAAGGGAATGTATATATGTATTGAATTCACGAAAAGTATCTATGGTGTTGCAAGTTGACGACACTTTGTTGGGGGTGGCATGCCTAATCACCTTATTGAGGGGGTGACTAGCTTCAATCACTTATTGAGGATGAGCCCGGAGAGTGTCTTGGCCACTGCTCAAATCTCTGTTTTGAGGTGATGTTGGATCAATTGATGTACTTATTCTTTGAGTTTTGACTCTTTTATGCTTTATATATATCAAGACTCCCTTAGTCCCGCTTCCCTTATTCATGTCTCTTGTTGTTGATATTTTGCTTCTGCGACCAAGGATGTGTGGTTGATATGTTAAGTGGCTTGTTTGGGGTTCCTTCGGGTTCTCCATTCGCCGTGTTAGTCTAGACCCTAGGCTTGGGTCGTGACATCCCACGAGGAGGTCTCACGATCCGTACAAGGTTTCACGGACCATGAAACCCTCCAGTAGTACTACACTTGGCCAAATGACAAACAAAACTACATAGATGGGCTTTACAAAAACAAGCATAACTTCTTGATCCGAACAAGGAATGAGGTGAAATTAGGTGCATTTAAAAGCTAGTTCAAAGAGATTCAATTTGATAGGTCATGGGCCACCTAGTTCATTTTGTGCTAAGAGATATGACCATATAAAATTGACCCTTCGATCAATTCTTGTGAAAAGTTTGGCTGATGGAATTCCTTTGAACTTGGCTTGAAGTAAGAGACCCATGATGACCCTAAACAACAAAAATAAGCTTGAAGTGAAGGCTTGAAAGTGAAATTAGCTTGAGCTTGATAATTTCATACTTAGAAAAATTCGACGGAGCACCCCAAACGGTTGGTCTCATGGACCATGCAAAGCTATACGGACCGTGTACTCCTCCGTACCCCTTCACATAGAAAATTCTTCACAATAATGTTCCGAGATGGTGAACAACTATTTAGAAAATTTTTACTCCGAAAGCCATACGGGGACGTATACGGGTCGTAGCACCCCATACGGACCGTACTTGGCCGTCCCCTTCACTTGGTTCCAAAACTGTGGAATTTCAAGGCTAAGGCCACCACACAGCCCTCCACATGGTCCGTGAAGTTTCACACGACCCATGTGGGGTCTATATGTGACCTGCCTCAGTCTAAAACTCTACTTTAAAGCTATAGCACCCCACACAAGACCAAGGGTCATTCCAAGGAAGCTCCACATGGTCTGTATAGCCTCACGCGGACCATGAGGGCTTCCATGGCGTGTCACCTTGGTCTAAAACTTCCCATAAGCAAATTTCCAAGATCCAATAAGGTCGTACAACATCCTTGTCCTTACAGTATCATTTTTCATCATCAAATTGATGGACAAGCCATGAGAATAATATAAGCTTTGGAGGACATATTGAGGGCTTGTGTGTTGGAATTCTAGGGTAATCAGGATGATCATTTTCCACTCATTGAGTTTAGCTTTCATGCTAGCATTTGAACAGAACCATTTGAATCTTTTTATGGTAGGAGATGTAGATCTCTGGTGAGGTGGTTTGAGTTGAGAGAGATGGCTTTGATTGGTCCGAATTTGGTATTGGAAGCTATGGAGCGGGTGAAGTTAATTAGGGAGAAGTTGAAGATGGCCCAAAGTCTCCAAAAGTCATATTCATACATTAGGAAATGGGATCTTGAGTTTCTTGTTAGTGATTGGGTGTATGTGAAAGTCTAACCTATGAAGGGTGTAATGCATTTTGGAAAGAAGGGCAATCTAAGTCCCCAGTATGTAGGACCTTATGAGATTATTGAGCAGATTGGGAGTATGGCTTATGGGTTGGATTTGCTTCTGGATTTGAGTTCTATTCACCCAATTTTTCATGTGTCTATGTTGAGGAAATTATTGGTGATCCTAGTACCAGTGTGCCTTTGGAAGGTGTTGAGGTTGAGGAGAACTTGTCTTATGAGGAAGTTCCAATTGAGATTTGGATAAGCAAGTAAAGCGGCTTTGCAACAACAATGTGGTTTCGCTTAAGGTGCTTAGGAGAAATCAACATGTAGATAGTGCTACATGGGAGGCGGAGTTGGACATGATGAAACGATATCCCCATCTTTTCCAATCTAGTCAAGCCTAAGGCATTAGGTTCTTCCTATTTCTAGCGGTCCCAATTCTTTTACTCTTGTCATTTATGGCATGACATGCATACATGTGCACGAAATTGATTTCTAAGATGTTTTGAATGATTTGAATGCATTTTGATATGACTTTTTATGACTTTATGATTTTCAAGTGAAGAAATAGGCATTGTATCTTATGTTGGGATGTTTCATATTCTAAGTCAAGCCTTGTTCTAGAACATTCAAGGACGAATGTTCCCAAGGGGGAGATGATATAAGGACCCGAAGTTTGCATGACCTTAATGGAGCTTGGAAATTTGGTTCTAGAAAGTTTTGGACCAAGATGACACTTTAGGGAGACCTTAATGGGCTGTATAAAGGTATACGAGTTGTGTCGAGGTGCGTTGAGGTGTCCCTTGGCCTTGTGTGTAGAGTATTAGCTTTAATGGGGGGTTTAAGGCCAAGGCATACCACACATGAACCCCCACGGTTCGTGTGAGGCTTTCAGGTCAGTGTGGTGTGCCGTTGGAGGGCCTTGGCCTTGAAAATCCACATTTTGACCAAGGCATTTCACACATGAACCTCTCACGAACCTTATAGCCTTTCACGGTCTATGAGGCCTTCCGTATGGGCGTCGGAGTAAAAATTTTCTAAATATTGAATCATCATCTCAGAACTTTGTCAACAAGATTTTTTCTATGTGAAGCTTCACGAGAGGCCACATGGTTTCTGTGAGCTCTCATGGAACGTGAAGTCGTTTGTATGGGTGCCAAAATTTCAATTTTCTTCTAAGTATGGATTACCCTCTTGGACCTCACAGAAGGAGACACAGACCGTATATTTTGGTATGGGCCATATATCCCACCATACAAACCCTGGCAATATTTTTCTACTCATTTCATTAATGGAATTTTTGTAATTATGGTTTCTCCTAAGGGTCTTTTGTGACTTTCTATGCTATCTAAAGATATTCAAATGACCTAAGTTCTATTTCCCTCATTCAAATTCACTCTTGCACTTAGAATTATTGCAACTCACTCTTAAGAACTCCTCTCAAAGACTCTAGTGGAGAATTAGCTTGGGATTCAAGGAAGGACTTCAATCTTCATCAGATTCTTCTTACTCTTTCTTGGTGAACTTAGGTATGTGGGATTGATTCTTGGTCCTTTTTAACCAAGAAGACTCAAACTCTTTTCAATTGATTTTCATGAAATTTGGCCTACTTTAAATATGAGTTTTTAATATTATTACTTATTAAATTCAATTGATGTATGAGTTATGTTTTATTGCTGAATTTAAAGTGATTCAAGCCCTAATATGTTGAATTGCATTGAAGTTATGAAGATAAGAATGTGCATGTGCTCTTTTAAGATACATGTAAGCATAGATAATCTATATCATGATTTATATATGGATTTAATTATGTTTTTACTTAAATTTCATAAAGTATTATTGATTTATATTTGAATCTCTATTGCCCATGTTATTCTCATCTCATTCATGGCATATATATACATGACTATAGCTTTCATGAAGCTTATCTTGTGGGCCAAGTCCCAATTATGATGATGATTATGTTTTCAAGTAAAGTATGGGTATGACAAGAATGTGATCACATAAATATCTACAATTATAGCTCTTTGAGCAATTATGGATGTTTACACCACCATGTTTATGGAGCACCGATTGAGGTTGGAGGCAGGGTGGGCTATCCCCAAGGGTCCATACTCCTTTCTCAAGAAGGTGCTCAAAGTTGCTATTCACATGCATGAAAGTATCAAATGAAGTATGTTTTGGCTATTTAGCCTATGTATGCAGGATTATGAAATGTGACTTGTCCTTTAAGCCTAAGTATGCATGATTATGATATGTGATTTGACCTTTAAGCTTAAATATGCATTGCTATGTTTTGACAAGACTTATGCCTCTTTTACAAGAACATATATGTATATGTATTCTTATGGGATAATGACTTAGCAATGATTGGATTGAAGCCAGGCTGGGCTATCCCTAAGGGTCTATACTCCTTTTTTTTGAACTATGTGCCTAACATAGGTATCTTTATGCTCCTTTGTGGATGATGAATAATAATGGATCTACCTTTGGCAAGTATATCACCTCTTTATCCATTGTGGGGTAGACGATGGAGTTCCAAGTTATAGCTCACTTGGTCTTATGTCATTTATGGTCCCATCCCCATTATATATGAAGTATGTTTAAATTCATGCATTTCATGGCATTTTGATATACTTTTCTCTTGTTATATGATTCTTCCAATATATGTGCCCTTGTCATCTAATATTGAATGCAGGTTTGATGAGCTCAAGTGCATTGCATGCCCGAATACTTAATACATTCAAACATACTAACGCATACTTTTGCCTACATGATCTAACCATGTAGGGACCAGAGATTACCTTCATCCACCGTTGATGGCTAGATCGGATTTGAGATACTTGTTATAGTGAATCCTATCTACTGAGGACAAACTACTATTCCTCTACCTATGATGTTTTGTTTATGTTATTTACTTTGAGGGTGAGCCCAGGACATGTCTTGGTCCCCGTCCTATCTTATGATTAGAGACATTGTTGGACATCTTATAGACTCTTGTACGGACATATGTTATGTGATGACATTGGAGCTTGTGGTTATGATTATTATGGATTGATTATGAGCATTATTTGATGGATTTATTCTAAGATGTGAAGTATCCTAAGTCCCATATTTCCTCCATAGAGTGAGTCATACTTACCTGCCCCTTAATTCTTATGTGCTATGTGAATCCATGTTAATCCCTATCCCTATGACATCTCCATAGTGTGGGTCCTGTTTTCCCATCCCTTAGAATTATGTGTTTACTATTTCACACGCACTTCTAAACTGATGATGTGTGAATGGATGCTATGAGGCTTGTTTGGGAACTCTCGAGTTCCCATTCACTATGTCACCCTAGACCCTAGGTCTGGATCCTGACATGATAAAATCCTTCTCAAACAAATCCCTCAGTTGCTCCTCCTTCAATTCTACGGGAGCCATTCTATAAGGAGCACAATTGAGATGAGCTAGGTATCGGGTAAAAGATTTATACCAAAGTCTATCTCCCTTTTGGGAGGGACACCCGGTAACCCATCTGGAAAAACATCAGGGAATTCACTTACAACAAGAACTGACTCATGAGAAGGAACTTTAGAAGTGACATATTTAGCCCTCTCCAAGTGGTAGATACACCCCTTGAAAATCATCTTATGGGCCTTAACAAAATAAATAAATTGGCGCCTACATGAAGACCTTCTACCCTGTCATTCAAGAACTTGCTTATTAGGGAATTAGAATTTGACCCTACGGATTCTACAATCAATGGAGGCATAGGAAGCATGCAACCAATTCATCCCCAAAATTACATCAAAGTCTACCATGGAGAGCTCAACTAAATCACATGGGATCACTTTATGCAGAATAGAAACGGGATAAGCCCTATAGAATCTTCAGGCTATGATAGACTCACCCATAGGGTTACTCACCCCATAAGGCTCATGGAGGACTTTGAGACATGCATGAAACTTATATGCAAAGAATGGGGTCACAAAAATACAAGTTTGCTCCCAAATCTAAAAGTACATATGCATCAGAATCATAAACTGGTAACATACCAGTGACCACATCTGGGGCTTTCTCAACCTTTTGACGACTATCGAGGGCATAAAATTGGTTGAGCCTTGGGGTACCATGAGTTTGACCCCCCTAGCCTTGGGGTCTTGTGTCTCCACTTCTATAGTACTTGGCATGGATTGGGCTTTCCATAAGTAAAGCAGGCATTGGACCCTACTAAGCACTCCCCCTTATGGGATCTTCCACACTTGGGGCAATTAGGACTTTGGGGCTTTAGAGCAACCCTTTTGTCCTTCCTAGGGAGAGAAGTGTTGATGGATCATTTCCTAGGGCCACCTCGAGAATAGTTTCCGCCATCCATACGAGCCTGCTTGGACTCCCTTCCCCTTCTCGGAGCTTCTCCTTTTCAATTTGTTCGTCATAAGTCATTAGGAAGGAAATATCCATCTCCTTGACCAACATCGCCATCTTGCACTCTTTGGAGACCAACTCAGAGACACCCAAAATGAATTTTCTCATACGAGCCCTCAGATCTACGACCATGAATGAAGCATACTCGGACAATTTGGTGAACTTGAGGGCATATTCCGAGGACACTCATGCTCTCTTTCTTCAAGTTGATGAATTCTTGGACCTTCGCCTCCATAAGCTTAATGTGGAAGAACCGATCTAGGAAGGCACATTTGAATTCCTTCCAACCAATTGGACCTGCTCCTTGACCTCTCTTATCACCCTACTACTCTTACCATATCTTGGTGAATCCTTTAAGCTTATAAGGCACTAACTCGGCTTTGTCCTCCAATGGCACACCCATCACCGTCACAACCCGATAGGCCTCATCTATAAACTCCATAGGGTCTTCATCCGCCTTTAACCCATGAAATTCTGATGGGGTCATTTGCATGAAGTCACTGACTCTAGCGGCTCAGGTAAGACTTGGGGAGGTACAATTATCTCCTTGTTGGCTTGGTTAGCCAATGCTTTGGCCAACACCGTGAAAGTGGCTCTAAACTCCGTATGAGACACTCCCTCGTCCTATTAGAGTAGAGGGACTTTTTTGTCCGGAGTGCCTCATTGATAAGAGCTCTTTCAGGCGGTATAATCTAGAAAGAAATAAAAGCCCGTCGATAGTTAGTGGAAAACCTTTGAAACGACCCCAAACAATGCCCAAAAATGTGCCTCGGAATGCCCAAAATTTTAATTTCCATATATATAAAAACTTGTTCATTATTTCAAAAATCCAACTTCATATTTGTGATCAGGGGGTCAAAATTAGATAGAAAAGGGTCTAACCTCGATTTAAGAGCGAAAAAATAGTAATTATAAATTTTTAAGGGACGATTTCTAATGAGCTGTTCGCGATGCTTCTGTGATGCGCCTTGGACTCGGTTTAGTACAAATCCCTCTCCGCGTCCTCTCCTTGACGCAGAGATGTGCTTTTGCCTGACAGTCTTTCTTCTGTGGCCCAAAATATCCTAAGTGTTGGGCCTAAGTTTTACAAACGTGTTTTGATCTATACTTAGTCAAATTTCACCCTTATATCATCCTAAACATTTCCTAATACTCCCCAAAACACTTAGCCATATTTTCACTCCCAAATTCAAGACCCAAAACCCTTATCCGGATTTAAGGATTCTCTTCAAGCTTCAAGTCCCCATTGTCAACCTTTACTAAGAACTTCCCCAAAGCTAAGGTATGTGGTGTTGAACCATTGGGTTCTTCCACCCATGGTGCCTAAACCCTCTTTTACTTAATAATGGATGATTTAAAGTTGATTTTACATGTGGGTCTTGTATATTGAGAAATTTAATGCACAGTGATTTTAGTTTATGAAAGTATGGATGTTTTAGCATGTTTTGAGCTCTAAATCTTGGATTTAATGTTGGATTTGATGTGGGATTTTGATGTGATTGTCTTGGGGGTATTTCAAGGTGTTGATTGATGGTTTTACTATAAATTTTCTTGCATAATTTCATCTCTAAATTGCATGGTCTTTTACCCCTATTACACACCCCCAAGGTGTTTGATAAAACGTCCGGTTATGGTTTCTTCAGGAATAAAGGCCCAAAGCATGAGATATGATATGAATGATGTTGTGGTGATGAAAAGAGCTTATGTATATGATATAATTGACATATGAGGATGAAATGAGCTTATGCATATGATGAACTCTATATAAAGTGTTGCATTAGACCATGCTCGATCCGGGGGGACAAGAGCCCGGGTAACCGAGGGAAGGGTTCATACTTCTCAACCTAGTGATGGGGCAGAATCATCACTAACCTAGATGGGATTTTATACTCATAAATCGAGATGGGGTTCGTACTCATCCACCTAGGTGATGGGGCGGCATTATCACCAACCGAGATGAGGGTTCGTAATCATCCACCTAAATAATGGGGAGGCATCATCACTAACCCCAAGGGGTTCATACCTTGGAAATCTTACTTGGTCTCTTCTACACATATGATATTCTATAAGAGCATGGATTACTTAAGCACGTTTTACTTATGCATTGATCATACATGTCATCTTTATATATTATGCCTATTGCCTATTGTTATGCATGTTGATCATGAAGCTTATCTCTTGTTGCATTGCGTCCCACATACTTAGTACATTCAAAAGTACTAACGCATACTCTTCGCTACATGATATCACCATATAGGAACCGGTGCCCAAGTTGATCATCCTCCTCCTCCACGTGGCTAGACGGTACTATTCCAAGCTTCTTGGTGAGTCCTCCATTTCGGGGACTTTGGTTTATGTTTTCCTCTTATCGATGTATTGAGACACTATCTAATGTTCTATTTAACTATGACGGTGAGCCTGATTACTTTGTCTTGGCCCCCACTCTATCTATGTATGTAGAGGTGTTTATTGGACAAGTTATGTATTTGTGATATGAGCTATGGTTCCTTGTCTTTTGATGTTGATGTGTTGCAAAGCTTTCCCTTAGCCCTAATGCCCCACTGTGTTTTGCATGTCTTTTATATGCTTCCGCGATCAAAGATGTGTAATGACAAGTTAAGAGTCTCGTTTGGGGTTCCTTTGGGTTCCCCATTCACCGTGTAACGTCTATGCCCTAGGTTTGGGTCGTGACAACCTTACTCAACTCTAAGGAATGACATTGAATTAAAAAGAAGGGAAACCTTTCCTAAACTATCTCATAGTCTATCATTCAAGATAGTGCTAAAGTTCACAATATTGAACGAGACTCTATGCTACAGGGTATGCATGGACATCCGAGGAACATTTTGAAACCTCGTGCTCTGATACCATGTTTTTAACGACCCGAACCAGGGGTCTAGAAGTCACACGGTGAATGAGATACCTTGAGGCACCTCAACCAATCCATCTAAGCATCCCAAGCATTCATAGTTAATAAACAGAAACACAATGCGGAAAAACATAAGGGAAAGGGGCTATATGGTTTTTGGACAATGAAGCAACATTAAAAATAATGGAAATAACTAAGTCATCACTTTGTCCATATGCATACCAATTTGATCATAAGTAGATAGGACCGGTAATGGATAGTCTCCATCAAATGAAAGAAAATCCATATAGTACAATATAGAAAATATGTGCCTCAGAAGGACTACAAAAGCATCATCTCAAAACAAACTAAATGCATGCTAGAAGGAAAGAGTGGATGAGTCCCGAACTAAGGGCTTACCACAAATAGTAAAGCTAGTCTTGGACACCAAATACCAGCCACAAGGTGGTGGAGGAGTACTAGTCCCTACATGGTTTTATTATGCAGGCAAATATGCATTAACACATTTGAATGTACTAAGTACGCGAGATGCAATGCGCAGATGAAATTGTAATGCCATCATAATTAAACATAACATATTAGTATACATAGGGTTAATAAGTCATGAAACAAACTTAAACATGCATAAGGAGTGTGGCTCAAATCAATATGAGACAATGCACATTTAACACACGAATTCAAGACATATCATAGAATCATATAAACTTGTGGGAATAGATCATAACCGACAGTAAGAACACGTAAGCTACTACATGAAATCCAATGAACTCCATCCATCGGGAAAAGGCCAACGCGCTCCTTCCATTAGGAAAAGGGGAATCTACTTGCCAAGGTAGATATCCAAACTTAGTAACTTTGCAATTGCATCTTTCATAACTTTGGGGCCTACGCTGATCCACTAGCCCAGCTTATGAGGCTCATATTGTGGCACATAGTTAGGGACATTCAGATTTGGTTTCAAGATATCATGCCTCAACTAACGGGATGAGTCCCAATC
>JAPFFP010098018.1:0-20038 GCA_026153255.1 Solanum medicagineum | reverse complement strand
ATAAACATAAGGAAGTAATTACTTACTTGGTTTTTCTTCCCCTTCTCTTCTTCTTCTCCTCTTCTTCTTCTTATTAATCCTCTACAAGAACATAAGACATATTCTTCTTTCAAAGGAAAAAAAAAACACAAGTGTGCTATTTATAGAAAATCAAGTTTTCCCTAATTGCATCATAAGGGCTTCAAGTTTGCTTATTGATCAATTTGGTCCCAAAATTTTCTATTTTAATCCAATTACAAATAAATTACTTCACGGTCGCCAACTACGGGGTCTAACAATATCAAATCACATAGCTCATAATAATTGTATCAAGATTAAGAGTTTAAGTACATGCAATGGACTAGAGAATTTAGATACAAATATTCAGAACATAAATAAAAAATTTTCAAATGGTCCGTTCAATACATACAAAATGTATTAGCACAAGAAGTCAAAATTTAATATTCCCTTAATAAAGATCTAATCATATTTAATCTTGTGCTATGATCACCTAGATGTTTGTCCTTCCTCATCTTTGACCATAACATTTAATTTTAACTTGTATAAATCGACAATTTTAATCTTCCATGTATGAGATGAATTTCTCCATACAAAAAATCGTCTATTATATAAGTTACGGGCACACATGTATACATAATAAAATATTCAAATAAAGACTTTTATTATAATAAATAAAATAATGTACAAGGTCTTTGCAAGGGATTAAAATAAAATACTCTTGTAGACGATAAAATTCGCGTTGAGAAAATAATAATCAAGAACGAAAATGTCGCAAAAATTTGTAGTATTTGATTTCAATAATGTGAGTATTACAATCCCTACGAATCCTCTGATTGCCCTTTCAAGTGTAAATTCAAGGGCATTGGAGCTTGTTCTTGAATCCGATCTTGAATTCTGATCTCGAATCTTGATTTTGATCTTATTTCTTAATCTTGAATCTTGATTTTGATCTTCTTTCTTGATCTTGAATCTAGAGTTCAAGAGCTTTTAAGCTTGTTCTTGCACTTGAAGGCTTGAATGTTTGAATTTTTGAATTTACAGAGAAACTGTGGCGTTTGATCCACGAGCTCTCTCTAGCTTTTTGTTAGAATTCTTGATGTCAATTCTAAATTATGAAGACCCCTATATATAGTTGTAGAACACAGGAGTCATGATAGAATCAGACTTTTTCCCGGCCAATCAGATTTAAGCAGCATGGCATATTGAGCTTTAATGAAATGGGCTTGTCATCTTGAACATGGCATGATCTTGTTGGCTTCTTTGTTTGACTTGGCATGCCACGTTATTTGACATCTGGCGTCAAGTGGGCCTCTTGGATGAAGGGATATGAGGCCCAATGAAGTGGGTAATCTTTTGTAGCCCAAATAAATGAATTTGGGCTTTTAATTAAGTTCATATTTTATTGGACTTAATTAATAAAGCCGATTATATTAATCCACAATATTTATTTTTTTGGACTAATATAATTTGAATCATATTATGAAATTTATATTTTAATAAATTTTATATGATTACAAATGCCCCCTACTTCAAGTCTTGTCGAGATATTTTATCTTCTAAAGACTAGACTTGAAGTATTAAATTAATATTATAATAATGTAATTATTATAATAATACCATTAGAGAGCCACTGTGTTTTTTTAGTACTTCCACCTTAAAGAATTGTGTAGAGGCAGTAAAGTTTTCCAAAACAACTGGTTAAGCATTGTTTCACCTGGAGGCTCAAATTGCAACTTTGTGGGGCCCCTTTAATTTCCAAATTCTACTTGGATTTCTACCACCTTTGTGGGGCCCCGAATACCCCCTTTAAATGAATACTAACATTGTTCTATCCTAACTAGAAGGGGATTAAAAGCTCTTCAACCGACGTAGGAATAACACTATTCTGATTCAACTAGAACTCAAATAACGTCATTTCAATTCAAGTAGGTCACTAATTAAGTAACCCATCTATAAATAGATGTCATCCCTTTCATTGAACACAGGTCAATTTCATCTCTTGACAGTCAACAAGCATTCGTCTCCGGTAATCTCTCCTCCTTTATTTTTATTTTTTATTTTATTATTTAGTGTATTCTTTTGTTGTCCCTCCTTTTTGTAGGATTGTGAATTTAAGCTTCATTGTTTCACAAGAATTTGGTCTTGAGGTGTGAAGGGATAAATCCACCCTCATGCCTTGGGATCACAAATTTGAGGCTTTCCGCTATTCTAAATGTTTAAACATAGGGGACCAACAAAACGAGGCCATACGCTGTTCTAAATATTTAAACATAAGGGACCAACAATACGAGGCTTTTCATTGTTCTAAATTTTTAAAAATGGGGGACCAACAATACGAGGCTCTCTGTTGTTCTAAATGTTTAAACATAGGAGACCAACAATATGAGGCTTTCTGTTGTTCTAAATGTTTAAACATAGGGGACGAATAAAATGAGGTTTTATGTTGTTCTAAATGTTTAAACATAGGGAACTAACAAAATGAGGCTTCACAATGTTCCCAACATCTAAACATATGGGACACCCAACTAGCCATATTCGTTTATTTTGACTCTTGTTCCCCTTTTTTTTTTTTGTTCCCTTTCTATTGCATGCTATAATTGATGAAGGATAACACTTTTCCTTTTATGTAGCCTAAACAATGGTCTTCTCCCAGGACTACACTTGCTCATCTTCTAGACTCAGATACCTCATAATTGGGTCACAAGATAGCAAGGTAGAGACCAAGCTTTTAGTCCGAGATCCTCTAGTTGGTTGTTATGCAGATGCGTGGTCACAATTGGGAAACACCCTTCATAAGGCAGATTGGACCTTTGAACGCGTCCACAAATCTAACAAAGCTTCCAAGGTATGGTATCTTGAGACACCAAATCTTCAAGGCACCAATCTTGCGAGCACTCTTCCAAATTTGGGGCGTCGCATGATCCAAGAAAGGTTACGTTAGGGAGATGAAATCCTATTCGAGGGTGAATATCATTGCATCCCTGGCTATTGGGAATGGACAGAAGATGTCCTTAACAAAAATGGGCAGAGCTTGAATGATGCTAACCTCCGAAATATTGTAGTTGCTTCTCTTTTTAATTATGATCGAAACTCTAATATGGTGCAAGCCTTTTGTGAGGCTTGGTGTCCCAAAACAAACACACTGCTTACGTCTCTCGGAGAAGCATCATATCTCTTTGGGACTTGTATATTCTTGGCGGCCTACCAATCAGTAGGTGTCCTTATGAAGAAGTGATACTTAATGCCAAAGAGCTCATAAGTCATGATGCGAAAATGGATAGATTTCTTCCTCAAACTTGTGAGTATTTATTTGCTGCCTTCCATCATCTTAGAGAGAAGAAAGGTGACAGCTCGGGGATCTCTTTTACTGACTGGATACAATTTTGGCGTAAACAAGACATCAAGTATGAGTTAGATCACCTAAGAAGAGAGAAAAACGTTCGACGCTTAGCATCTACGCATAACCCGACAGGTGACATATCAACGAAGGTGAGGACATGGTTAAGATCTCAAGAGATGACATTTTCTATGCTTAGAGAAGAACACCAAAAATATGCAACTTATTTGGCAGCCTTCTTGTCATGTTGGTTATGCGTCTTTATATTTCCTCTGAAGGGAAAAATCATATTCAGCCTAAAACTTTTAAGATGGCAAGCTTGATGGCAAGTGGTTGAAGGGTTAGCCTTGCAGCCCTAGTCTTAGCGAGCATCTATCGTCTATTCCGGCCCGATGAGATTCCGGTAGACTTCTAGAAAAACATGGTCAAGGATGGCATTGAGTGGTCGACTAGACTATTCAATGCTATTATAAATACTGCAAAGATGCCTGATGAATGAAGGAGGAGTACAATGATTCCAATATACAAGAACAAGTGAGATATTCAAAGCTGTAACAATTATAGGGGTATTAAGTTGTTAAGCCACACTATGAAGGTCTAGGAGAGAGTAGTGCGGATGAGGGTGCGTAGAGTAGTGTCTATCGCAGAGAACTAGTTTGGATTCATGCCGGGGCAGTCGACTACTGAAGCAATTCATCTTGTTCGGAGGTTAGTATAGAAATATAGGGAAAAAAGGAAGGATCTCCATATAGTGTTCATTGATCTCGAGAAAGCATACGACAAAGTCCCAATGGATGTCTTATGGAGGTGTCTAGAGGTGAAAGGTGTTTCTGTGGCTTATATCAGGGCGTTTAAGGACATGTATGATGTAACCAAAACTCGGGTAAGAACTGTGGGAGAAGACTTAGAGTATTTTCCTGTTGAGATGGGACTCCACCAAGGATTTGTGTTAAGCCCTTTCTTGTTTGCCGTGGTGATGGATGAGCTGACGTATTCTATCCAGGAGGAGGTACCATGGTGTATAGTTTTTGCAGATGACATAGTACCAATTGATGAGACTCGAACTAAAGTTAATGATAGGTTGGAGGCCTGGAGAGATGCCTTGGAATCCAAAGGATTCAAATTGAGCAAGACTAAAACTGAATACTTGGAGTGCAAATTCAGTGTTGAAAGGGATGAGGCAAACTCTGATGTGAGGCTTGCCACTAAACCTATCCCCAAGAGAGAAAACTTTAAGTATTTGGTGTCCATCATCCAGAGTAGTGGCGATATCGACGATGATCTCACACACCGTATTGGGGCAGCATGGACTAAATGGAGGCTTGCCTTTGGTGTATTGTGTGACACAAAGATACCAGCTAAACTCAAAGGTAAGTTTTACAGAATGGTAGTTAGACCATCGTTGTTGTATGGAGTGGAGTGTTGGCCAATTAAGAAGGCACATGTTCAAAAGATGCATGTCGCAGAGATAAGGATGCTGAGATGGATGTGTGGTCACACCAGGGGTGACAAGGTTAGGAATGAGACCATCCGGGAAAAACTAGAGGTGGCCCCGGTGGTCGAAAAGATGAGGGAAGCGAGACTGCGATAGTTTGGACATGTGCAGAAAAGGAGTACCGATGATCCCATTAGGAGGTGCGAGAGGTTGGTTTTGGGAGATACGCAGAGGGGTAGAGGTAGACTGAAGAAGTACTGGAGGGAGGTGATTAGACAGGATATGACGGAACTTGATCTTACTGAGGACATGACCTCAGATAGAAAAAAGTGGAGGTCGCGAATTAAAGTAGCAGGCTAATAGTAGGGTAAGGTGTTTTTTGTCATGTATTCGCATTACCTGTCATATTTTTTGTTAGTTTATCTCATTCACATACTGTCATTATTAGTCGCTCTTTCTGTTCCCTTCCCTTTCTTTTGTCATATCTAGTTCTTCCTTGCTTACGGGATTTGAGATGAGGGTTCCCAGGAAACAGCCTGTCTACTTCTACGGTAGTGGTAAGGTCTGCGTACATTTTACCCTCCCTAGACCCCACTTGTGGGATTTTACTAGGTATGTTGTTGTTGTTGTTGTTGATCGTATTAAGGTTTCTTTCCCCATCCATTATGTTAATGGTTGGCTTGCTCATTATCTTAAGACACATTATCCTCTTGCTGGTGGACCTTGCTTCCCGGGGATAACGATATATTCTGGCGAGGGTGCTGCCAAATATTTTGATAAAGATGAGGCACAAAAGCACGTCCATAGAGGTGAAAGCCTTGTGTGGATTGCGACCATGCTTACTAGGCCTCACCTAACTTATTATGTTGATGATAACAAAGCTTCAGAGTTAGATTCATCTTATTTTATGAGCCTTTGCTTTAATTATCTTACTTTAAGGGAGGGGGACTCCTTCCTTATTGAACCATACAGTCCCCACCAATTTAGTCATCAGTTTGGGTTCCATCAAGATACTCCTGGATATCTAGAACATGATATTCGTGCTGAATCTCTTGATGAGGGGCTTAGGCATTGGAGAATCTGCATCTCGCGTACTACCATGTCAAGAGCGACATTTCCTCCCGCAGTTGCTTCTGCGAAGAGACTTTACTCCACTCGATACCTATATTAGTTGAAAAAATCTCATGGGAAGTTTCTTGAGGATAATCTGGAAACTTTGTTAGAAAAGGTTGGGCCGAACCTCACCACTCTTGTAGGGGACAAAGGTTAAGACATCAGAGATGAGCTCTTAAAAGTTGATGCCCCACTTGCCCCACAACCTCAGAGTAAGAGGCTCAAGTCCTCTAAATGGTCTAAGAAAGAAGTAGCCCGTGCTTCTACCCCTGCAAAGAGACGCCCCTTAATTCTTTCATCTACCAAGCAAGCCTCTCAAGAGACAAGCAAAAGCAACAATGAAGACAAATGCTGGAAGAGGAAAACATTAACCAATTGCACTCGAAGCTGTTGAGTTGGAGATTGTAGAAGAACAAGGCATTGATGGTCCTCCAAAAACATTAGCCATTCAGAGTGAAAAGGTTTTTCCTTTTGACCACAAATCCCCCTTTTTTCTTTAAATGAATTTTAAGGACAATTCATGGTTAACTAATTTACTAATTTCTTTGCCTCCCCTTTTGTGTAGGTGAATGTTGTTGAGCATCCAAAGGAATTACTACAAGAGAGGCCGCAAATTAGCGTGGAGTCCGTCGCGACATCGAAACCTGAGGTAGAGTCAACTTTAGCTATTGAGCAAGAATAGATAATTGAAATCACTTCTCATGATCAAACTTTAAAAGGGATGATCCTTGATTCAAGCAACACTCTTCCACTTCATTCAAGGCCAGATGGGGCTAAGTCTATTTTTGAAGGAAAAAGCATTTTTTCGACTCACAAAAAGAAGTATATCTTGGGACTTTGGGAGCAGATTTGTAGCAAACTTTCTAGAACTTTTCTAGACTCAATTTCTTCTTACAAAGAAGATATTTATGAGATTCTCCAAGAGATGAGTGAAACGCGTCTCATAGATCTTTTATCCTTGAAGCGTTTGGTGGATTCTCTCTTTAAGCTTGCTGCCTCCTATGATCAAGAATGCTCCACTTTTGTAGATAGCGTGCATGAGGACAAGAAGATGGGGTTGCTTTCTAAGGCCAAGGAGGGTTTTGAGTCACTTAGAATAGAGGAGGGCGAGAAGACTAAACATGCTTCTTCTAAAAGGAAGTCACTAAAGAAGGTCAAGAAGAAGTTAGCAATACTACAGGCAGAGCAAGAGGAACTTGAGGCTGCTATAGCTGCTGCCAAGAAGGAGATTGAGGAGGTTCAATCCAAGATCGTAATTGCTGAGAATGAAGTGTCCTCTTATGAAAACACAGACTTCTTGACGACTGACGATTCTACTCGCTTGGAACATAGGAGAGAGGGCTTAGAGGCTAGTCATCAAGATTTGATCAACTACAAATTATGCTTAGTTTAATCTCCCTTCCCCCTTTTTCTACTTCTTTTCTTTATTTTTACAAGATTTAGATTGATGTGTTAGACAATTTTATAGCAATAAAATTTCTCCATTTTTTTGTCTTATATCTTGCATTTATGGTTCTAACTTAAAATTCTTCACATGTTTTCTTTTGCTGCAAGCCTTAATAATTCAAACTTAATTCACGTTTGGCATGCTAGTAAGAATGAAAATAATAAAAATCCATTCTCTTTTGAAGTTTGTGCATTCGCCTTCGCAAATTTTATGCAACTTAATGCTTTAACTTACGAAATGGATAACTTTAAAGAATATCAATACAAAACTTGAGAACTTGAGGACCATCACTTGCATATTTGCTTAATTTGGGAACCAACTTGTAGACTTTGGGGACTCTACCATAGAGACTTAGGGAATATGAAAACTTCAACCTGTAAACTCAATTAAATTTGACGACCTCAAGCATGCCATCGAAGGAACTCACATTCCATAGGGCTTTACCCCCATGAGGAATCAATTAAGGGACATATAGTTTTTTTAACACTTATGCAACTGAACTTAGAATATAATTCCAAGCGCCTACATACCTCAATGAAGAGCATCAAGTCACAACGTGGTTCTGGGGGAGTTATTTCTTGTAAGGGTGCCATACACAGTTTGTACTCTTGCTGGCCAGGAGTATCACGTACTTTTATACTCAAATTCCAAGGACCATAATTTTCCTCAAGGGTAGTACTTAAGGAATTTTGCATTTAAAGGACCGATCCTCATGTCATCTGCATCGACAAGCTTGTAAGCACCATTCGAGTATACTTCTTGTACTACATATGGTCCATCTCACTTTGAGGTGAATTTGCCCCCGGACTTATGTGAAGTGATAATGGGCCTTCTTACTATGAGAACTTGGTCTCCAACTTGAAAACACCTTGAGCGAACCTTTTTATTGAAGGAACGAGACAAACGAGCTTGATAGCATTCAAGATTTTGTTGGGCTTCTAACCTCTTTTCATCAAGTGCTTCTAACTCGGCAAGATGTAGTCGAGTATTCTCTTTCTTAGTGAGCCCTTCTTGGATAGCCAGTCTCAAAGATGGTATCTGACGCTCAAGTGGCAGGACTGCTTCAACTCTAAAAGCAAGCAAATATGGGGTTGCTTGAGTCAATGTGCGATATGTAATCCTATATGCCCACAAGGCTTCTTCCATTCTTTCATGCCAGTCTCGCTTGGACTTAGAGACCACTTCCTTCAGAAGATTTAGAGTCTTATTAAATACTTCGGCCAGACCATTGGCGGCAGCATAGTACATAGAAGATTTCCGCTGCTTGAAACCAAAGAGATTGCATATCTTATTCATCAACTTGTTATCAAATGGCTTGCCATTATCTGTGATTATGTATCGTGGAATGCCAAATCGATAAACAATGTTTACTCGAATAAAGTTTGCAATGTTCTCCTTCTTGACTTCTTAAGAGCTACAGCTTCAGCCCATTTTGAAAAGTAGTCTATCGCAGCTAACACGTACAAGTGTCCACCGAAGGATTTTGACAGTGGTCCAACAACATCCAATCCCCAAGCATCAAATGGCCAAGATGCAATAGTCAGTTGTAAAACTTCAGGTGGTTGATGTATGAAGTTTGCATGGAATTAACAAGCTTTGCACTTTTGAGCATAATCCAAGCAATCTTTTACCATGGTTGGCCAATAATAGCCCATTCTTTTATGTGAAAATGGAGCTTTGGTCCAGACAGATGTGATCCACATACTCTTGAATATGCCTCTTGCAAAGCTTGAGTCACTTATTTCTTCCCCAAGCACCACAAGAGCACTCCCCTTACATTGTAGTAGAGAAAACGAGGTGCCCGACGACGAATGTCAATCCTTCTCTTAGCATCTTCTGGAAGTATCCTATAACATAAATAGTCGATGATGGCTTGTCGCCAGTCCTCTTTATTGGCTTCAAAAACTGCGACAACATGCTCAAGCTCATTCTCCGTATGTTCGTCTTCGTCTAACAATGGTACTACCCATTTTTGGCAGATAGTAACTTGCGTCTAATCAGGAAGAGTCAGAGTCAAGGCTAGAGCAGCTAAGGCATTAGCTGTTTTATTTTCCTTTATTGGTACATGTTAGAGGGTTACATCTCTAAGCCATCCTATCAACTTTTGAGCATAACAATGATATGGACGCAGTTCAGGCTTCTTGACCTCATAGGTTCCCAAGAGTTGTCGAATCACCAGTTGAGAATCACTAAAAACTTGCAATAGTAATTGCTTAATGTCAATGGCTATTTCGAGCACAAGTATTAGTGCTTGATATTCTGCAACATTATTGAAACAATATTGTTTCAATGTGAAGGAGAATTATAGGACTTCTCCTTGTGAAGTGACAAACACTGCAGTTGCACTAGTTCCTCCACGATGCGCGGCCCCACCAAAGTACATTTTCGAAGGGGGCTGGATTTTGATGGTCATTGCATCTTTGTCAGGAATTTCATCTGTTAATTCCCAATTACCTGGTATAGGATGATCCGCCAAGAAGTCCGCTAATGCTTGTCCTTTCATATCCTTTTGAGGGATGTATACAATCTCAAATTGTTGGAAATGCAAGTACCACCTTGCTAGTTGGTCACTAAGGACTGGTTTCGACATAACAAATTTGATAGGATTTGCTCTAGAAACAAGGAGAACAGTATGATCTTGAAAGTAGTGCTTCATATTTTGAATCGAAAAGACCAGCGCCAAACACAACTTGTCGATTGGCGAATAATTCAGCTCACTTGGTGTCATCATTCTACTTAAGTAATAAAGGGCATTATCTTTGCCTCATTATTTTCTTGAGCTAGTAAGGCTGCCACGGACCTTTCTTGTGTCACAACGTAAAATATCAGTGGTTTTCTAGGTATAGGGGCTGCTAAGACTAGAGGTTTTGCCAGATACGCTTTATACATTCAAAGGCTTTGCTACATGTTTGATCCCACTTGAAAGGGACACTTCTCTTCATGAGATGACTGAATGGTTGCAATCTTCCAGCTAGATTTGAGATGAACCTCCTCAAGTAGGCTAATTTCCCTTGGAGACTTTTCAACTCATGAATGTTTCGAGGTTCGGATATCTTCAAAATTGCATCAACTTTGGCTTGATCAATCTCAATTCCTCGATGCCGCACAATAAAGCCAATAAACTTTCCCGAAGCAACCCCAAAGGCACACTTTAATGGATTTATCCTTAGTAGATATCTTCGAAGCAGCTCAAACACCATTCTCAAGTCTTTTAAATGGTCGTTCCTTCTCTTCCACTTCACCACCAAGTCATCAACATAACACTCAACATTTTTATGGAGTAAATCATCAAAGATATTATTCTTGGCCCTTTGATATGTGGCACCAGCATTCTTCGAACTGAAGGGCATCACCTTGTAACAATAAATACCTTTAGGTGTATAAAACATCGTGAGTTCTTCATTCTTTGGTGACATGCGGATTTAGTTATAGCCAGAAGAACCATCCATGAATAACATTGCCTCATAACTAGTTGTAGCAACAATCATTAGCTCTGGAATAGGTAGAGGGAATTCATCTTTAGGGCATGCATTGTTGAGACCTCTGAAGTCGACGCAAACTCGAACTTGACCATTCTTCTTCCTCACGGGGACAATGCTTGAAATCCACGTGGGGTATTTAACTTCTCGAATAAAGCCCGCCTCAATGAGTTTGTTAACTTCTTTCTCGATCAATGGAACCAAGTCTGGCCTGAAACATCTTTGAGCATGCTTGACAAGATGAGCGCCGTGCTTGACTGCCAATTGATGGACTGCTATCTTAGGATTCAAACCAGGCATTTCTTTATATCTCCAAGTGAAGAAATCCCTATATTCTTTGAGTATGTTCATATAATCCATTTCTTCATCGGCTTCTAGGAAAGCACTCAAGTAAGTTGGCCTCGGTTCTTCATCCGTGCCAAGGTTAACTTCCTTTAAGGGATCAATCGTGGTCCTCACTCCTTCTTCAAATTCTGGTGGAGCTTATCCAGCATCCTCCTCTTCCTGTGGGTCATTTTCATTGATTGATATATGACTACACCAAACAATACGTCCCAACTCTCCATCAATTTTCAGTTGGCATGAGGCGTCATTCTCAATCTGAGTTGTAACATGACATGAGGAGCCTACACTTTCTTCATATTCCTCGTGCTCTTTGGTGTAAACCATAGTGTAAGCCTTAACTTTTAGTACGTCTTTACATGAAACTACGAGTTCCACTCGTCGCTACATCTTGGAAGGAACTATGTTTTCGAAATCCTTTTGGATCATAGGTGAAGGAAGTGTCGTTGCTATTAGGTAACTTCTCCGATGCTTGTTATTCTTCTTCTTCAATGGGCCTAACCTCTCTAATAAAGAAGTTCTTGCAGTGGGTTTTCCGAGTCGATCAAAGATAGAAGGTCGTTTAATAGAAGAAACACACTCATCTTCTATAATGATATAGTTATTGCTCACCATTCTTATGGAGATGCGCATCGATAGTGGTTGGCTATAGCCTAAATCTTCATGCGTTTTCCTGGTTATGCCCTCCGATGGGAGTTTCCCTAGCCTAGATGACTTATCAGGGTTGTATCGGGCCTTTGCAAGTAATTTGTAAGCATTTAGATCAAAGCCTTCAGTATGTTTTTTAGGGAGTGATGTACCTTGTGGTAGATTTTGAGCCACAAATTTTTCCAATAGCTTTGAAGACAAGTTTATTGCATCGATCCATTTTATAGGAAGATTCAACCCCCTTAGCACATTCCCTCCTACATCATATAACTGACCCTCCTCTTTCTTCACCTTTGGGACATAACGAAGTATAGGTGCTGGCTTAATTTTTTAGGGTAAGGTCTTCCCCTTATTAGGACAGGTACTAGGCTCCCTAATGTCAGCTTTGGCCCTTTCAATGGCCGCATTTGTTGCTTCATCTTTGAGCTTCTCAGGCTTGGTTGGTTTGACACCCTCAAGCTTTACCCCTTTCACAACATAACTCTTCAAATAGAATTTTGCATCGGCAAAATGTGCCTCAACCTCAGTGAAAGGATTATTGTTAGCAACTGTCTTCTTTTCGATTCCATCTTCGAGATACTTCAAACACTGATAGTAAGAAGATGAGACAATTTTGTTCTCATGCAAAGGCCTTCCAAGTAATATATTACATGAAGTCTTTGCGTCAATCACATACACCCATGCACTTGTTCGCAAATCGTCCATATGAATTTTTAGCTTAATCGAGCCTATAGACCTCTACCCCCTTGATTGAACCCTTGTATCAATAAACAACTTTCACTAAGATTTTCGGTTGTGATGCCAAGATCTTTCAACGTGTGAATGGGTAGAATGTTGACCCCGGACCCTTCGTCTATCAAAATTCTATTTATCGACTTCTGTAGCACGTGACCTACCATATACAAAGGGCGATTATGTAGAGTTTCGCCAAATAGAAGATCATCGTCAGTAAATGTGATCTTTATGGCACATGCATGTACTTCTTGAAGAGGGGGTTCCACAGACTTTTCAGAAGATGACGGAGATGCTTTTGATGGAATTTCACCCGCCACTTCATCCTTGTTAGCAAGAGATACCTTCGATGAATCTTCATTCGTTGTTTCTCCCTTATCAGCACTGAAACATGATGCCTCAGCATTGTCTTGGGTGGTCTCCACACAGAACCAACTTAGTAAGAATTCCCCAAAAGTTACAGGACGTCGCAGTTTCTGGTGGTGATGCATTTCCACTTTTGGCCCCTTCAGACACCTGACAAGTTTCTGCTTCTTTGATCTCTCTACTACCCTTTGTCTGATTGGTTGTTCAAATGATCTTTTCTGTGGACTCGTCTTGTTGTGTCTCTGCCTAGTCACGAGAATCCAACTTTCATCATCGTCTGTATTGGTTTGGGATTTCTCTTGCTCTATTGTCCCTTCTTCTTCAGGTGGATATATTTGGACTGGGTCAAGTGAGCCGAACACGATAGATATTTGATTAGGGATTGCCTTTCCATCATCAAGAATAATCTTCTTTTCTTTAACCAATTACATAACCTTGTCCTTAAAGACAAAACACTTTTCAAGAGGGTGGTTCACAAGTCTATGATACTTGCAATAATTTGGGTCATCAGTCTTCCCAGCTTCATTGGGCCATTTCATCTCTAGCAACCCAATAAGCTTTAGCTCAACCAACTCCTCAAAAATTTCAGGAACATCAGAATCTAGAAAAGGGTATTCCTTTTCCTGCATTTCTCTCAAGGTTAGCTTTTGGTTTGGATGCTCTTGAAAAGTCGTCTTTACACTTTGCTTCCTAATCTCCTTTGTAGTAAACTTCACAAGTGAGATATTGACATTCATGGACTCTTTGCTATCATTCTTGGGAACAAATTTGCCCCATTTCTTGGGTTCTTGTTTGTCCTTTCATTGCGAGGATCGTGAATAAGCATCTCTTTTTTTCCAGCAGAAGACATACTTAACTCCATAGTATGGGCACATGTTGCTAGATCTTCAAAAGACTTAGCTCTGATCCCTTGTAGGATATACAGAAGCCCCCAGTGCATCCCTTGGATGTACATTTCTATAGTAGAGGTTTCACTAAGTCTGTCTTTGCAATTAAGGCTTGTGTTTATCCATCGATTTATGAAGTTGATGACAGGTTCATCCTTTCTTTGGTGAGTATTTGTGAGTTCTACCATGCTCACTGTGTGCCTTGTGCTATAGAAGCGATTAAGAAACTCAAGCTCCAATTGCCCCCAACTGTCAATGGAATAAGGCTTAAGGTTTGTGTACTAATCAAAGGCATTTCCTTTCAAGGAACGGACGAACTGTTTGACAAGATGGTCTCCATAGGTCCCTGCATTATTACATGTCTCCATAAAGTGTGCAACATGCTGCTTTGGATTTCCTTTGCCTTCGAATTACTAAAATTTGGGGGTTGATAAACGGCAGGTACTGTGAGGCTATCAATCCTTGTAGTGTAAGGCTTAGCATACATATGGGAAGATCTTGTGGAGATTTCATACTTGTCTTTAATGGTCCCCTCGATGAACTCCTTCAATTGATCAAGTGGGATCGTTCCTTCTACCGAAACAGGCAGCTCTTTGATAGTCGATGCTTGCTTCACAGGATTCTCAGCCAATTGAGTCTCGATACCCTTCCCTGGTGCATTGCTAGATTCTCCATCTAGTAAACCTTCCACCTTGTCCATCAACTTATCGATGCGAGAATCTTGGTGTTGCACATGCTTAGTCAATCCTTCAATCATCTTTACTAGGTTCCCAAGTTGTTTCTCCATGGATGAAGAATTAGTTTTTATCGCTTGCATGTCCGTTGGAGGCGCAGAAGAGTAACATGGATTATCATGGAAGTTGATCTTCAAAGGTCTCACATTACGCGACGCACATGGCGAAGACTCATTGGTGAGTCATGCCCTTCTTTGCGATAGAGTTCTTGGAACCAAAGACCTCAAGAAAAGCCAAAGTCTACTTGATCTTTTTAGCAACACTGCTTCCTTCTTTAAAAGCATTTACAAAGGGCCTTGCCCCCTTCGGAGTTGAAGAGCCAAAATCAGGAGTTAGTGTGGACGACACTCGCAGTGTTTGTTGTCCCAGTATAGTAGCTTTGCTTCTTGTAACAGCTCCGAAACTTCCAAAAGTAACACCAAGGATTCCCTCCACTTCAGCAGAGAACTTGGAATCAGCAGCCTTAGAGGAAGTTGATTGGGAAATCTTCTTAGAATCCATTTTAGTATTCTTTGGATGCTTGAAAAGTTGAGATGAGAGGTAGAGACTGTCCCACTAGGCGTGCCAGAATTTGTAGACCATAAAATTCGCGTTGAAAAAATAATAATCAAGAACGAAAATATCACAACAATTTGTAGTATTTGATTTCAATATTGTGAGTATTACAATCTCTACGAATCCTCTTATTCGCCCTTTCAAGTGTAAATTCAAGGGCTCTGGAGCTTGTTCTTGAATCCAATCTTGAATTCTGATCTCGAATCTTGATTGATCTTGTTTCTTAATCTTGTTTCTTGATTTTGATCTTCTTTCTTGATCTTGAATCTTAATTTTAATCTTGAGTCTTGAGTTCAAGAGCTTTTAAGCTTGTTCTTGAACTTGAAGGCTTGAATGTTTGAATTCTTAAATTTGTAGAGCAATTGTGGTGTTTGATCCACGAGCTCTCTCTAAGATTTTGTTAGAATTCTTGATGTCAATTCTGAATTATGAAGACCCCTACATATAGTTATAGAATAGAATAGTCATGATAGAATCAGACTTTCTCCCGGCCAATCAGATTTAAGTGACATGGCATATTAGGCTTTAATGAAATGGGTTTGTCATCTTGACACGTGGCATGATCTTGTTGGCTTCTTTGTTTGACTCGGCGTGCCACATTATTTGACATGTGGCGTCAAGTGGGCCTCTTGGATGAAGGGATATGAGACCCAATGAAGTGGGTCATCTTTTGTAGCCCAAAAAATTGAATTTGGGCTTTTAATTAGATATGTATTTTATTGGACTTAATTAATAAGCCCGATTATATTAATCCACAATATTTATTTTTTCGACTAATATATTTTTGAATTTAATATAATTTGAATCATATTATAAAATTTATAATTTAATAAATTTTATATGATTACAACTCTGACATAATTACATGGTTAATAGTGAATGTTATATTAAATTTTAAAAATAAAATTTAGTTATATAAGATTAAAAATTTATATTACAAAAATAAGGATATTTATATATAATATTAAATCAAATATTTAAGAGATACATTGTCTTTTGAAAATATATTAATTCGTAAACATGTGTTCTCACCTAATATTGTAAAAAAAATTAATTCATATTTTTCATATTAGGATATTTTAGTTAAATTAATCATAAAATGTATAAAATATAAGTATTATACGAACATATAAAACACAATATTTAACAAAAAATATAAATATAATGTCATAGCAAAATTATTAAAATATTTGACAAAAAGATAATCAATCAAATCTAACTAAAAACTAAATGGCTTATAATGTAAAATATCAAGTCATCTACTACCAACATAAACAAATTTAAAAAATAGCATAGGTTTAAATTCAAAATAAAAACTTTAACATAATACTCTTGTGTCCAATTTTAACATAACGTAGATAAATATGATTTAACAAAAAAGTAAGTTTATAAATTTATTCTATGGTGATTTCAACTTTAATGTAAGAATCAAAATACTAATCATACTTATGAAAAAAAATAAATATAAAATAAATAAAACAGAGTGTTTAAAATAAATAAATAAATAAATAAAAGAGATAATGTAAAAATTGCATAGAATCAGATGAAGTGAATGCTGAGAATGAATTATTATGGAATAAAATATATTTTCAAGAAATACTAAAACAACTAAAAATAAAAAGAATTTAAAATTTATAAAGATAGGAATATAAAAGAAAGAAACTGAAAAGAAATCAACTTAAAATTACACCATGTAAATTGTAATTACCTGCAATTTCACAGCCTTCCCCTATAAATTGGGGAGTGCAATTACACCCTGCCAATTACACTCAGTTACGTATGATCAAATAATTACTCGCCCAACCAAATAAATCGGACATTGTAATCTATACTATATTAAAAACGTGAAGGTCCTTAGAAATGTTGTTTGAACTTTTTGCCTTTCATTAAAATACTCTACTTTAGACAATATTGTCTTTTCGCTACTTTTCTTAATTTATTATTTTATCTTTTATTTAGTTAGTTTTCGAGATTCACTTTTGAATTGTATATAAATGGTTGAATAGTTTATTAGAATATGCTATAGGTATAATGAATTTGTTTGGAATGCAACATGACTCAGAAATATGATGAACTTAAGGAACAATTGATCATCCTAGCTCGATGGTCCTCATATGATGATTTTGACTAGAGTACGGATGATTATGTAACAAATAGCCCATAGTTCCCTTCATTTATGTTTTGGACAATTTAGAAGTTTTGCTGAACTTTGAAACAATTTAAAAACTTTGTAAATTATGAATTTCTATGTTTTTTATGTTTAATTGTGTTTATTAGTACGTATTTTAAATGTTTTAGTTGTTGTTGATTGTGCTGTATTGGTATATATTGGATTTTAATTTAACGCAGGTGAGCAGCAGAAACAGCAAGTTTTTGCTGTCAGAAAAATTGCAGAAAAGTGACGGACGGGGTGTCTTTGTCCATCGCATTTTGGCAATTTTTTTAATTTTTTTTTAGAAAAGCGACGGACAGGGTCCCTAAGTCCGTCGCTTTTCTGGAATTTTTAAAACAAAACCCAAAAAAGTGACGGATAGGGTTACCTAGTCCGTCACTTTTTTATTTTTATTTTTTTAAAATAAATTTTTTTTAATATTTGCGATGCAGTTCGTAGCAAACAAATAAATAATTTTAAAAAAATAAATAAAGTGACGTTGTTCGTCACTTTTTTTTTAAAAAACTTTTGTGACACAGTCCGTCGCTTTTTGGCGACTCTGTCCATCGTTTTTCTGTTACTCTGAAAAAAGAGATGAGTAAAAATGCGACGGAATTGACTGCCTCGCTTTTCCGTCACTTTTTTGCATCGTTTATTGGCAGATTTTTAGGTGTGGTTTAAGGAAGCATTCGGTGAAAGAGAAGATATGTGTTTTGTGTCTGATAGGAATGAGAGCATATGGAATGTTACTACAAAGGTTTATCCTAGGGTGGAACATTAAAGATGTATTTACATCTATGGTGTAACGTTGTCACGATCCGAAACCTAGGGTTAAGGAGTGACACGACGAATGGGAAATCCAGAGTCCCCAAACAAGCCTTAAAGTACCAAAATTCACATCATCGGCTGGGAAGAGCATTCAAAAAGTAAACACATAGTTCTAAGGAATTGTAATAACCCGGATATTGTACGTCTTTATTGGAACTTGAGAATTTCATTTTGGACAAAATTCGGACCAAGTGTCGTCTCAAGGGAGACCACACGGCCAGTGTGAGGTCACACGAGCCATGTGGCCTCTAATGAAATGATACTTGGCCTTAATTTTGGTTGTGTGGCCTTGGAGTGGAGTTTTGGGCTAAGGTAGATCACACTTAGACCCCAGACGGGATATATGACACTTCACGGACCGTGTGGAGGGCCGTGCGATGGTCTTGAGCTTGAGCACCAATGTTTGGAGCTAAGTAGTGGGACACGACCACTTCACATGGACCGTGTGAGGGAATACAGGCCGTATGGCCTTCAAGGTGGGAAAAATTCTAAGTTTAGCTTCACTTTGGACGTAGAATATTTTATTTTGGTTAAGGTTGGTGCCACGGACAATGGTATGGTCCGTGTAAAGCCACACGGCCCATGTGGCCCAACCGTATGGCTCACTTTTGGCTCAAAATTATTCTAAGTATGCAATATTCAAGCTCAAAAGCTAAGTTCACTTTCAAGCCTTCAGTTCAAGCCTATTTATGTTGTTTAAGATCATCATGGGCCTCCTACATCAAGCTAAAGTTCAAAGGAATTCTATTAGTTAAATTTTTCACAAGTACCAATGGAAGAGTCAACTTTAAAGGACTATATCTCTTAGCACAAAAGGAACTTGGTGGCCCAAAACCTATCAAATTAAAGCTCTTTGAATCAGATTTCCGACGCACTTGGTTTCACCTCATCTAGATTTCGGATGAAGAAGTTATGCCCATTTTCATAAAGCCTGTCTGTGAAGAGTTTTCTGAAAATTTACCTAAGTGTTGCCATACGAGTGGGTTTCACGGTCCGTGAAACCTTGTACGGACCGTGAGACCTCTTCACGGACTCCCAACAAGGAATATAATTTTTGCTGCATTAATGATATTTTTGTAATTGTGGCTTCTCCTAAGGATCTTTTATGACTTCCTAAGCTATCTTAAGACCTCCAAATGACCTAAACCCTATTCCTAATATTCAAAAATCACTCCTCCAATTTTAAACTCTCTCAAAATTCCTCTGAAGAACTCTTGAAGATTTTTAACTTGGGGATCAAGGAAAATTCAAGTCTCCTTCAAACTTCTCTTGGAATTTCTTCATTTAGATCTAGGTATGTGGTTTGATCCTTGATTCCTTCAAATCAAGGTGACCCAAATCTTTTCAATCAAATTTCATGAATTTAAGCTCTCTTTGAATATGAATTTTCATTATTTGGATTTATTAAATTAAACTGAAATATGGGTTGTATATCTTTGATGATTTTAAGTTACTTTAAGCCCTATTATGATGATTTACATTGAGTTCATGAAATTATGAATATGCATGTCCCTTTTTAAGACTTGTTTATGCTTGAGTGAATATATTATGATTTTAAATGTGGATTTAGTTATGTTTTCATTTGAATTTCATATTGTATTGTTGATTTTAGATTGAATCTTAATTACCCATGCTTTCCTCACATCATTCATGACATTCGCATTCATGACATTTAATTTCTATGGAAATTATGAAGTAGGTTAAACCCAATTATGTGTTATTATAAGATTTTGATAAGATATTGATCATAACAAGAATGTGATCACATATATATTTATGATTATGGCTTTTGAAGCATTTTGGGTGCTGCACCATCATGTAAATGATCATGAGTATTATGACTATGAATTATGATTTTTGCATTTGAGCCTAAGTATGAATTATTATGAAGAAGTGTTTGGTTTTTAAGACTAAGAATGCATGGAAAGGATTTGGAAAATGACTATTGCCTTTTTTGAAAGCATATATATATATAAGTATATA
>JAPFFP010097990.1:0-20041 GCA_026153255.1 Solanum medicagineum | reverse complement strand
ATCGACTCCACAACAAAGATTTGAAGGATTAGGTTTTCAACTTCACCATTCCTTTCGTGGGAATACAATTCGAGATGGACAATTTTAAGAAACTTATTCTATTGACCCAAAATCAGATCGCGACTAAAGTAAATAAAGCAAATCGAAAATAATCACATCATAACATACGAAATCTTAACATTTGGAGTCATGAGAACAAGAGAATCTAAAGTAGAATAATAGAGTAAATACAACTGTCTCGAATAGGATACAAAACTGATAATATTTGATATAATGTCTGAAAAGAAAATAATAAAAGAAGTCTCAAATATCCACAACAACTCAATTTCTAAGCCTCATCGATAAGATCTGGATATATGCAGAAAAGCTCAACTAGAGTGGTATGCCAAAATGTTCTTGATTTGCAGGGTCCATGTTCTTGATTTACAGGGACAAAATAAAGTAGGAGTTAGAATATCGAAATGCTGCCAATAGGTTCAACTGACTAGGTAAGAGAAATTAAACAAGTATGCAATAACGAAGAATCCTATCACCTTCACCAAAAGGGTTAGTACACAATATAAACATGAAAAGGAACAAGTAAAGATAGTAAATACAATCAATAATACAATGCAATGTAAAGCATGTTTTCAATGGCATCACAGGCCATGTACGAGGTGAAATCGCTCTCGTTGCAGGGCCAATGTATACATCTATCGGGTTGAAGCTTCAAGATAGAACACAAGGGCGTCACAGGCTGTGTACTGAAATATCTCAAGGCATTACAAGCTATAATTAGAAGTATCTCGAGGCATCGCGGGCCTCATACCGAAGTGTCTCAAGGCATCGCAGACTATATGATGAATTGTCGTAATATATCATAATGTATCAAATGGTACAGATGCAATAAGATGTGTTCATACCAATGCAATTAGTCCAGAATAACATGTGTGCATAGCTATGCAACAAATCATGAATAAGATGTGTGCATACCAATGCAACCAATCATGAATAAGATGTGTGAATACCAATGCAATTAACCAGATATGAGGAATGCAGATACCAATGCATCCTTTCAAGCGTATATGTAATAGTAAATGAAAACTGATATGTACAATAGCCAACATATCAAACGGGTTATACCATGTGTAACAACCAGCACCACAAGGCAATTATTATATCACATATCTTCACTATCCATTAATAATCAGAATGGCAATGAAACAAGCTCCACAAGTACCTAAATGGGCTCATAAACCTCAAATTTATCGCAATCATCATCAATTATTCCCAATACTATCCAAAATCTATCTCAAGTCCCATATTATCATAATGATACCCAAAATTATCTCAATTATCATGATTTCATCATAGTTCATCAATAGGATCATCATGAACTCAATTTTTGGCATAACCGATATCATGTTTGCATCAAATTCTATCATATCATGTCATTGACTAATAAATCAATCTAAATCTTATAATTATCATATAATACATTCAATAACTCAAATCCAATCACAAAAAGGTTAGTCGAGCCTACCACAATGTTGAACCTATACTCGGACAAACTTGTAATTAACTCAAGTCTCTAAGCGATCCCAGATCAATTAGTCATTATCAAAAGTAGATACTATGCATCAAGAGGGGCATTTTGATATCGATATTAGCACGAATTTGACTTAAGGGGAAAATGGTCAAAATGAGGGCTAAATTTGAAGTGTCTGAATCTTGAAAGGACTTTAGAATCAGGTTCTACATGAAAATGTAGTCCATGGGTGAAAATTCCTACAAAATCAAGTTCATATTGAAGGAGAAATCACCCTTTAAAGTTTCAAAATCAAACACCGAAAATCCCCAATTTCGGACATTAAAAATCATGAAATTTAGGACAAAAATAAAAGATAAAACTTATGAAAAATAATTAAAATATTGTTGGAATACATACCCAGCAAAGTCCTTCAAAAAATCCTCGTTCGAAGTTTCCCTAAAAGCTTCAAAATTTTGAAAATGAAGTAAAAATAGTGCTTCTTGGATTTATCACTGTACAAGGCAAAAATGCACTCTGTGAACATGAGTTGGGTCCCACAAAAGCAGAGGGTATGAGGCATCAGAGCTCTACTATCGCCACGAAGGGCACACAAATGTGGAGAGTTAGAGGCATTCGCACATTACACCTCTGCGAACACGGAGTAAGATCCGTGAACACGGAGAAATGGGTGAAGTATACCTCTGCAAATGCGTGTGCTCAAGCGCGAACATGTAGAAGAGGCATCACATGCACCAAAAATCCTTGCACCAGAAAATGTTAGCCAATAGCAATCCCCTAAATAGGTACTCGGAACTCATTCAAAATAAGAATTACACAATCTATATATAGATAGCCATACCAAAAACGATGATCAAACTCAAAAGGAATAATCAGAATTTGATTCTGAGGTGTCCATAACACATTTATCAATGTAAGTCAAATAAAGTAGTTTAAAACTCAAAATACAAAAACCAACCTCAACAACTCCAAAAATTATGACAAGACTATTTCTAGCATTAGTTTCACCATTTGGAACTACTAAAACTGCCAAAATTTTGATCTGAGTTTCTGAACTCCGAATGTTCACCAAAGTCAAACTTTGGGCCTAAAAACCTCATTTTAACTCTACATTTAGTTCTATAACTTCTGATAGACATGTTTCGATGTTTCAAACCTAACGGAATTGAGGGATCTCCAAATCTGACATCCCAAACTCAGAATGCTACAAAGACTCACCTTTTTAATAACTTAAGTTTTCAAAAATGCCAAAACTCATAATTTCATCTTTTAAAACTCAAGATTTTAGTTCCAACAATAAAGATAATTCAAAATAAGGTCAAAGTATCTTACGAAAGGGCAAAATAATTATTTTCACAGGTAAGCTCAAAAATGACCAACTAGGTCATTAGATCATTCACCACTAAAAATAATGTTTGTCCCCAAACTAAAATAAATGGAGGTAGTTAGAGCGTAAAAAAGGCGAGAATATCTGGCTCGCATATCTAACTCCAACTCCCAAGTAACCTCAACAATAGAATGGTGCCGCCATTAAACATTCATTGAAGGTATATTATTGGATCTCAATCTCCAGACCTGCCAATCCAATATAGCTATTGGCTCCTCCTCAAAGGACAAATCTAGACCCAACTTAACAAAATTATAAGAGATCACATGGGACTCATTAGGAATGTACCGAAAGAGCATGGAGACATGAAAAGTAGGATGAACAGCTGAAAATATAGGTAGTAAAACAAAATCATAAGCCACCTTACCAACTCTCCTCAAAATCCCAAAGGGGCCAATGAATTTGGGATTGAGTTTCCCCCTCTTCTTGAATCTCATTACACCCTTTATAGTTGAAACTTTGAATAATGTATTGTCACCAAAAGAGAAATCGAGAGGCCTAACCCTCCTATTGGCATAACTTTTCTAACGACTATGAGTTGTCAAAAGTCTCTGAATCTCAGTCAAAAAAGTAGGCCTAGCCCATTTACAAATAGCTTCTACCTTGGCCAGATCAACCATAATACCATCTTTTGCAACCGCATGCTTGAGGAATGCAATTAACTCAAGCCAAAACTAAAACACTTTGAGAACTTTGCATACAACTTCTCTTTCCTAAATCTCTGAAGTACGGTCTTCAAGTGTTGAACATGATCACCATCGGTCTTTGAATAAACCAAGATATCATCTATGAATACAATTACAAAGATGTACTAATAGGGCTTGAACACTCGATTCATCAACTCCATAAAAGCAGTCGGGGCATTAGTCAATCTGAAAGACATAACTACGAACTCATAATGCCTAAAACGGGTCCTAAAGGTTGTCATCCAGATATCAGACTCTCAAACTTTCAACTAATGATAGCTAAACCTCAAAGCAATCTTGGAGAATACTAAGGCACCTTACAACTTGTTAAAAAATCATCAATGCAAGCCAAAAGATATTTGTTCTTGATGGTCACATTGTTAAGCTAACAATAGTCAATTAACATATGCATAGTGACATCCTTCGTTTTCAAAAATAATATAGGAGCACCCCAGGGAGATACACTCTGATGAATAAATCCCTTCTTTAATAATCTTCCAATTGCTCCTTTAAGTTCTTCAACTCAGCCGGAGCCATCAGATAGGGGGCAATAGAGATGGGCTCAGTACTCGGCTCCACATTAATAGTAAAAACTATATCACGATGTAACGTCCCCAAAAAGTGCCCAAAAATGTACCTCGGAATGCCTAGAATTTTAGTTTTCGTATATCTCAAAATCCATTTGTTATTTTGAATGTTCGACTTCATATTCTTGTTCAAGGGGTCCAAACTAGGGGGAGAAAGGTCTAACCCCAAATTAAGAGCAAACATTTAGCAATTACGAAATTTCAAGAATGCAATTTCAAGAGAGGAATCCACGTCGCTTCTGCTATGCGGCTCTGTGTTAAAATGGTGCCGTTTTTTTAGTTCATCCAAAGTATTCTAAATGTTGGGGCCAAGTGTTCCCAAACATGTTTTATCTATACTTAGCCAAATTTCACCCTTATATCATCCTAAATAGTTCCCTATACTCCCACAACACTTAGCCATATTTTCACTCAAAAAATTGAAGTCTCAAAACCCTCATCCAGAACTAAGGATTTCCTTCAAGGTTTAAGCCTCCACTTTCAATCTTCACCAAGAGATTCTCCAAAGCTAAGGTATATGGGTTTCAACCATTGGATCCTTTCACCCATGGTGCCCAATCCTGTTTTCTACTTAAATTACATGATTTAAAGTTGATTTTACATGTGGATATTGTATATTAAGGAATTTACTATAAAATAATTCAAGTTCATGAAAGTATGGTTGTTTTAGCATGTTTTGAGCTCTGAATCTTGGATCTAATGTTGGATTTGATGATGGGTTTTGATGTGAATGTCTAGGAGGTGTTGTAAGATATTGATTGATAGTTTTACAATAGATTTTCTTGCACAATTTCATCAATAAATTGCATGGTCATTTACCCCCATTACACCCCCCAAGAGCTTGATAAAATGTCCGGCTAGGGTTTCTTGTGGAACTGAAGGTCCAAAGCATGAGATATGATATGATTAATGTTATAATAATGAAATGAGATTATGTACATTATAAATTCTATATAAAGTGTTACATTAGACCATGCCCAATCCGGAGGGTCTAAAAACTCGGATAACCGAGATGGGGGTTTGTACCTATTAACTGAGGGAAGGTTAGTACTTCTCCACCTAGTGATGGGGTGGAATCATCACTAACTGAGTTGGGGGTTTGTACTCATCAATCAAGTTAAAGGTTAGTATTATGGGGTGGCATTATCACCAATCGAGTTGGGGGTTTTTACTCCTCAACTGAGTGAAGGATAAGAACTTCACCACCTAAGTTATTGGGCGACATTATCACTATCCTACCAAAGGGTTTATACTTTGGAAATCTATTTTGGTCTATTCTACACATATGGTATCCTATATGAGCATGAGTTATTTAAGCATGTTTTACTCTAGCATTGATCATACATGTCATATTGCTATATTATGCCTATTGCTTATTGTTATGCATTTTGATTATGATGCCTATTTCTTATTGCATTGCATCCTACATACTTAATACATTCAAATATACTAACGCATACCCTTGCATACATGATATCACCATGTCGGAATAGGAGCCCAAGTTGATCATCCTCCTCCACGTGGCTAGTTCGGTGCTACTCAAGCTAGTTGGTGAGTCCTCCATTTTGGGGACCTTGGAATTATGCTTTCCCTTGCGTTGTATTGATACACTCCACTTTATATTCTATTTTGACTATGAGGGTGCGCGCAGTTACCTTGTCTTAGCCCCCGCTCTTATCTATGTATTTAGAGTATTTGTTGGATAGGTTATGTATGTATGCTATGATTTGTCAATATTTGTCTCTTGATGATGATGTTTTGCAAGCTATCCCTTTGCCCCTTTGCCCCTTTGCCCCATATTCTTACTTTATGTCTTTTTACATATTTTTGTGACCAATGATGTGTAATGACAAGTTAAGAGGCTTGATTGGGGTTCTTTCGGGTTCCCCAAAAGCCATGTCACGTCTAGGCCCTAGGCTTAGGTCGTGAAAAACTTGGTATCAGATCACTACGTTGATCGATCCTCGTAGTCCAATGCACCGCGTCGATTAGAGTCCTATTCATGATTGTGAAGCACGCCATGACTATGAATAGGAGGCTATGAGATGTTTTAGGAAATGTTTCCCTTATTCATTTTCTAACTCGTGCTATAGAGGAAGACGGGCCCAAACTCCAGGGTTGCAACCCACCAAGGTGAGCTCCGGGATGCTCTTACTATCCTTGCCCAAGTGGTGGCCAACCAAGTCAATCAAAGGACCCAAGCCCCTCATGCTACTATCCCGGGAGCTAAGTTAAGAGACATCATGTGGATGAATCCTTCAATTTTTCATAGGTCAAAGGTGGATGAAGATTCACAAGAGTTCATTGATGAGGTCTACAAAATCTTGAATATCATGGGTGTTGGGACGAATGAAAAGATGGAGTTGGTGGCATACCAACTCAAAGGGGTAGCAAAAATTTAGTAGGAGCAATGGAAGGGGAAGAAGTGAAATGGTTATGTGGTGCTTTGGGAAGAATTCGAATTGGCCTTCCTTAATCGATCTTTCCCCCTTGAGCTTAGGGAAGAAATGTTGGTAGACTTTATGAACTTGAAACAAGGTGCTATGAGTGTGTGGGAGTATGCCCTCAAATTTAATTAACTTTCAAAGTATGCTCCTCAGTTGGTGGCCGATCCTAGATCTAGGTTGAATAAATTTGTGATGTGGGTCTCACACTTGGTGAGTGAAGAATGCCAATCTGCCTTGTTTATTGGTGATAGGGATAGTCTCAATTGATGACTTATGTCAAGCAAATAGAGGAGGAAAAGTTGAGAAAGAGGAGGGACCATGAGGTCAAGAGGGCCCGTTTTGAGGGTAAGTTCCAAAAGGGTGCTAGATTTCATCAAGTACAAGGGCCTTCTTATATTACTAATAGGGGGTTTGCTAATGACTTCCCTAAGCCTCGAGGTATTGGTGGTGTGGCTTCTATTGATGTGTTTCCTTGATGTGGGAAGAGACATAATGGCCCGTGTTTTAAGGGTTCTAATGCATGTTTTGACTGTGGAGAGCTTCGTCACAAGAAGATAGATTGCCAAAGAAATCGTGGCAAAGTCTGAGTGCAAATACGCTTCCATCGAGTAAAGATGGTCCTCAAGGTGGTGCCCCAAGGCACAACCGGTTTTAATATCTACATGGAAGGCAAGTGGTTGGTAAGGTTCCCGATGTATTTATTGGTATGTTGAAAATTTTTTACTTTGATGTGTAAACTTTGATTGATCCGGGTTCCACTCTTTCGTTTGTTACCCCTTTTGTTGCTAAAAAGTTTCGTATTTTCCTCGAGTTGTTGCATGAGTCATATGAAGTGCCTACTCCTATTGGTGCCTCCATTTTTGCTAGGAAAGTTTACCGGAATTGTCCTATTTGCATTGCATAAGTTGTTGTCTTGTGATCTTGTTGAATTAGACATGGTAAACTTTGATATCATTCTTGGGATGGATTGGTTGCATGCCTACTATGCTTCTACTAATTGTAGAACCTGTAGGGTCAAGTTTCAATTTCCTAATGAACCCATCCTTGAATGTGAAAGTCAAGATGTAGTGGTCAAGGGCAGATTCATTTCATGCATTAAAGCCAGTAAGTTGATTCTAGGGGATGTTTGTTTCATCTTGTGAGGGTTAAAGATGTGGAGTCCAAAGTCCCTTCCATCGAGTTGGTCCCCGTTGTAAAGAGTTTCTTGATGTCTTTCCAAATTACCTCCTCTGTGTCCCTCCCAAAAGGGAGATAGATTTTGGCATAGGTCTCCTTCCCGATAATCAACGTATCCCAATTCCCCTTACCATATGGCCCCGGCGGAGTTGAAGGAGTTAAAGGAGCAATTGAAAGATTTGTTGGAAAAGGAATTTATTAGACCTAGTCAATCACCTTGGGGTGTCCTGGTATTGATTTTGAAAAAGAAGGATGGATCACTTAGAATGTGTATTGACTACCGACAACTCAATAGGGTCACTATGAAGAATAAATATACTCTTCCAAGAATTGATGACTTGTTTGACCAATTGTAAGGGGCTATCTTTTTCTATAAGATTGATCTTCTATCCGAGTATCATCAAGTGAGGGTAAGGGAGTGTGATATTCCCCAAATGGCCTTCTGGAATGGGTATGGGCATTATGAATTTGTGTTGATGTCTTTTGGGTTGACTAATGCACTGGCCATCTCCATGGACCTAATGAATAGGGTCTTCAAATCCTACATTGATTCCTTTGTTGTGGTCTTCATTGATGATATTTTAATCTTTTGACATAGTAGAGAGAAGCATAGAGGTAATTTGAGGGTTGTGTTGTAAAAGGTTGAGGGAGGATAAATTGTATGCCAAATATGACAAGTGTGAGTTTTGGTTGAAGGAAGTTGCCTTCTTGGGTCATGTGGTGTCAAGGGATGGTATAAAAGTGGATCCTAAGAAAATTGATGTCATTAGAAATTGGCCTAGACCATTGACCTCGTCAGATATTAGGAGCTTCTTGGGCCTTGCGGCTTCCTATAGAAGGTTTTTGGATGGGTTCTCCTCTGTTGCTTCCCCTATGACAAAATTGACTCAAAAGAACGTTAAGTTTGTGTGGACCAATGAATGTGCAGAAGCTTCAAAGCATTTAAACATAGACTTGTGTCCACTCCTATATTCTCACTACCGGATGGGCTTGAGGGTTTTGTTGTACATTTTGATGCATCTAGAGTTGTTTTGGGTTGTCTGCTAATGCAAAATGGTAAGGTCATAGCCTATGCTTCTAGGCAACTCAAGGTGCATGAAAAGAACAACCATACCCATGATCTTGCATTGGCCACCGTGGTGTTTGCATTAAAGATTTGGCGTCATTATTTATGTGGGGCATGTTGATGTCTTAACCGATCATAAGTGCCTCAATATCTCTTCACTCAAAACGATCTCAACTTGAGACAAAGAAGGTGGCTAGAATTTCTCAAAGATGTAACATGATTATGCATTACCATCCAGGTAAGGCAAATGTTTTGGTGGATGCTTTGAGTCAGGTGTCTATGGGTAGCCTAGCTCATGTCGATGGTGGTGATAGGGAGATAGCTATGGAGGTGCATAGATTGGCTAAATTGGTGGTTAGGTTGGATGATGTGGGTGATGGTGTTGTTGTTGTTGATGGTTCTAAATCTTCTTTGGTTGATGAGGTGATAGCAAAACAAGATCTGGACTCCTCCTTGCTTAAATTGAAGGCCTTGGTGAAAGAGCGCAAAATAGAGGTTTTCTCCAAAGGGGAGATGGGGCCCTTAGATACCAAGGTAGGTTGTATGTGCCTTGTGTTAATGGTTTGAGAGAGAAAATTCTTGATGAGGCCCACAATTCTTCTTACTCTATCCACATCGGTTCCACCAAAATGTATAGACTTAAGGGATATGTATTGGTGGGTAGGCATGAAGAGGGACATTGCCAAATTTGTTTGTGGTAGCCATAGTTGTCAACAAGTCAAAGCTGAACACCAAAGGCCGGGTGGCTTAACCCAAGACATAGAGATTCCCACTTTGAAGTGATAGGTGATTAATATGGATTTTGTGGTTGGGTTGACCAAGACTAGAAAAGGTTTTGATTCCATTTGGGTTGTGATTGATAGGATGACGAAATCGGCTAAATTCCTACCGGTTAAGACTACATATGGGGCTGAAGAGTATACAAGGTTGTACATCCATAATTTAGTGAGGTTACACGGGCATCCTTTATCCATCATATTGGATCATGGTGCATAATTCACTTCGCACTTTTGGATGTCTTTCCAAAGGGGTCTTGGTACCAATGTTCACCTTAGTACGGCCTTTTACCCTCAAATGGATGGCCAAGCTGAAAGAACCATTCAAACACTTGAAGATATGCTTAGGTCTTGTGCCTTGGAGCTTAAAGGTAGTTGGGATGATCACCTTCCGTTGATTGAGTTTTCCTACAATAATAGCTAGCACTCTATCATCAGTATGACTCCATTTGAGGCTCTTTATAGGAGACGTTGTAGATCACCGGTGGGTTGGTTTGAGGTTGGAGAGGTGGCTTTATTAGGACTGGATCCGATTATGGAGGCTCTTAAGAAGGTTAGGATAATTAGGGAAAGGTTAAGAACTTCCCAAAGTCGTCAAAAATCCTATGCCAATGTAAGAAGGAAAAACCTAGAATTCCAAGTGGATGATTGGGTCTATTTGAAGGTTTCTCCAATGAAAGGTAATGGTCTGTTTTGGTAAAAAGAGGAAATTGACTCCAAGGTATGTTGGTCCTTTTGAGGTGATATAAAGGGTTTACAAGGTAGCTTATGAGTTGAAGTTTCCTAGTGAAATGAATTTGGTTCACTCGGTGTTCCACGTCTCTATGTTGAGAAACTGTGTTGGGGTGATCCTAATGCCATTGTGCCTCTTGAAGTTGTTGGTGTTGTTGAGGTTAACTTGACTTATGAGGAGGTTCCATTTTAGATCTTTGATAGGCAAGTAAAGAGATTGAGGAACAAAGATGTGGCATCCATTAAGATGCTTTGGAGGAACCAACAAGTCAAAAGTGCTACATGGGAGGCCGAAGCAGACATGCAAAAGCGATATCCTTATCTTTTCCACTCCACTCAATCCTAAGGTACTAATCCTAAGTCCCTTGTATAATTTCAAGACTCATATTTTAGCCCCTATGTCATTCATATGCATTCATGTTTAAGTTGGTAAACTTATGATGATTTTACACTTATGTTGAGAATTTGAAAATGTTGTTTTACATGTTATGTTGCATTCTTGTTGTGGCTATTTTTTTTATGTTCATTCTTGTATTTTACATCTCTTGTATATTCGGGGATGAATGTTCCCAAAGGGGATATATTGTAACGGCCCCAAAAAGTGCCAAAAAACGTGCCTCGAAATGCATGAAATTTTAATTTTCATATATCTCAAAATTCATTTGTTATTTCAAAAATCTGACTTCATATTTTTTTAGGTGGTCCAAATTAGGGGTAACAGGGTCTAACCCCAATTTAAGAGAAAAGATTTAGCAATTACAAAATTTCAAGAATGCAATATCCAGAGAGGAATCCGTGTCGCGGAATGTTAAAATGGTGCCTGTTTTTTAAGTTCATCCAAAATATTCTAAGTGTTGGGCCCAAGTGTTCCCAAACGTGTTTTATCTATACTTAGCAAAATTACACCCTTATATCATCCTAAACATTTCCCAATACTCCCCAAAACACTTAGCCGTATTTTCACCCCAAAAATTCAAGTCTCAAAACCCTCTTTCGGAACTAAGGATTTCCTTCAAGCTTCAAGCCTCCATCTTCAATCTTCACCAAGAGCTTCTCCAAAGCTATGGTATGTGGGTTTCAACCATTTAATCCTTTCACCCATGGTGCCCAATCCTCTTTTCTACTTAAATTACATGATTTAAAGTTGATTTTAAATGTGGGTCTTGTATATTAAAGTATTTACTGCACAGTGATTCGAGTTCATGAAAGTATGGTTGTTTTAGCATGTTTTGAGCTCTAAATCTTGGATCTAATGTAGGATTTGATGAGGGGTTTTGATGTGAATGTCTTGGGGCTGTTGCAGCGAGTTGATTGATAGTTTTACAACAGATTTTATTGCATAATTTGATCTCTAAATTGCATGGTCTTTTACCTCCAGTACACCACCAAGTATTTGATAAAATGTCCGGCTAGGGTTTCTTGTGGAATTGAAGGTCCAAAGAATGAGATATCATATGATTGATGTTATGATGATGAAATGCGCTTATGTACATGATAAATTCTATGTAAAGTGTTGCATTAGACCATGCCCAATCTGTGGGGTCTAAGAACCCAGATAACCGAGATGGGGGTTTGTACCCATTAATCAAGGGAACAGTTAGTACTTCTCCACCTAGTGATGGGGCAACATCATCACTAACCGAGTTGGGGGTTTGTACTCATCAACCAAGTGAAGGGTAAGTACTTCACCACCTAGGTGATGGGGCTGCATTATCACCAATCTACTTGGGGGTTTGTACTCATCAACCGAGTGATGGGTTAGTACTTCACCACCTAAGTAATGGGGCGGCATCGTCACTAACCTACCAAGGGGTTTGTACTTTGTAAATTTAATTTGGTCTATTCTACACATATGGTATCCTATATGAGCATGAGTTATTTAAGCATGTTTTACTCTAGCATTGATCTTTCATGCCATATTGCTATATTATGCCTATTGTCTATTACTATGCATTTTTATTATGATACCTATTTCTTGTTGCATTACATCTTACATACTTAGTACATTCAAATGTACTAATGCATACTCTTGCCTACATGATATCACCATGTAGGAACCGGAGCCCAAGTTGATCATCCTCCTCCACGTGCTAGGTCGGTGCTACTCAAGCTAGTTGGTGAGTCCTCCATTTGGGGACCTTGGTCTATGCTTTCCCTTGCTTTGTATTGAGACACTCTACTTTATGTTCTATTTTGACTATGAGAGTGAGCCCAGTTACCTTGTTAGTGCCTCCGCTCTTATCTATGTATTTGAGGTGTTTGTTGGACAAGTTATGTATCTACGCTATATGCTTCGACTTTTTGATGATGATGTTTTGAAAGCTATCCCTTAGCCCCTTTTCCCCTTATTCTTTCTTTATGTCTTTTTGCATGTTTCCGCGACCAATGATGTGTAATGACAAGTCAAGAGTCTTGATTGGGTTTCTTTTGGGTTCCTCATTCGCCGTGGCTTGGGTCGTGACACATGATCTGGAGGAACACTAGGTAAGTCAGTTGAAATATATCTATAAACTCTTTAGCAATGGAGACTCCTGAGAAACAACCTAAACATGAGCCAAATACACCAAGCATCCCTTCCCCATCAATTGATAAGCATGCATATAAGAAATAACATCCTTAGGATAGGAGCTAGGTCCTCCAGTCCACACAACTGAGGCAATTCTAGGCAAGACAAAGTCACAGTTTTCACATGGTATTCAAGAAAAAAATTATGAGGAGACAACCAATCCATGCCTAATATCACATCGAATTCAACCATATCCAACAATATCAAGTGAAAAACACTATCTCTTCCAAAAAAAGTCACAGTGCAACCCCGATATACCCAGTTCACCACTTATGATTCACTTACCGAGGTAAGAACATAAATAGTCACGATAAGTGGCTCACACATAATATCAATATCAGAAGCAAATAGGGTAACACGTAGGAATAAGTAGAGCCTGGAAAAATAAAAATGAAGTTAAGAGATGGTACACTGGAACCACACCTATGATAATCATATCTGTGTCCTTTGCCTCGGCCCTATTGGGAAAAACATAACAAACTGTACACCCACCACTAGCCTGTAGGACAACACAAGCTCCACCTCTCACGATACCATGACCCTCTTTTGTACCACCCCTCATAGCTTGGACTATGTCCCTGGGTGCCGGTGCTCGAGTTGGACGACATGGCTTAGATCTTGAAGCATAAGTAGGTGGTGCACAGGAAAGACAGAAATGAGCCAAGTGCCCTATCTCATAACATATAAGAAGCCCTAATCTCCTGCCATTAAGATGGCTGTCTAGAGAAGCTACCACACCTGGGTGAATCGATTGGATATCACAGCCCCCCTCAGTAGATTGGGGCCTATCAACACAATTTTGAATCTTGGATGGCTACATGGACCACTCAACCCTATCTCTGAAACTCCTTGTCATACAGTAGGTGTTTGCTAAACTGGCTGTGTTGGCGGAACCTTTTCTCAGCACCATATCTCTCATGCTTGATACGTTTTATCATGCTACTTTGGAATGTACCTTCATCCAGAATTAAAGAAGCTATGGCCTCTTGAAGATATCTTGCTAATCCCTTGGCAAAATTCCTAATCCTCTCAAACTCAGTAGGGATGCTAGACAAGGTATATCTAGACAATGTATAAAATCTAGCCTCATAGTCAGAAACGGTCATAAAACCTTGCTGAAGCCTATCAAACTAATCCTTGTGGTTGTCCCAAAGGCTATATCATACAAATCTCTCTAGGAATACCCCTGTGAACTACTCCCATGTCATAAATGGAGATCCAACAAGTGGACAAGCCAGAACTAACCTCCACCACTTCTTGGTGAGGCCAGTGAACTAATAAGATAGATGTATAAGCAACCCCATGTGACTCAAGAATACCCAAGTTACATAACCAATCCTAACACTCCAATAGGAAATCATAGGCTCAGTCATCAGGGGTGCCATCGGATCGTGGAGGAGCCAATTGTGAATATCTCTCAATGCTTTTTTGAGTAGGTATAGACATGGCTGGGCTGGTAGAAGATGGTGGCACCATTAATAAGGGTGGTACGATAGATGGTGCAATAGCCCAAACTCTATAGCTGTGAACTCAAACTTGTTTGAGATATTTGAGGCGGAATCATGACAGTCATAGGAAGATATGCTATAGCTGAAAAAAGATCCACATGAACTATAGCTAGCTCAAATTGAGCTATAGAAGGACAAACAAGTGCTGTAGAAATCGGTAGCTCAAGTGTAGCTGGGGCAAGAGGTGCTCCCTCCAATCTAGCCATACTTTCAAGAGTAACTCCTGAACCAAGGGTGTAGCATTTGGGGCTGAGGGTGGTTGAATAGGATCTGTAGGACCTACTAGCTCATAAGTTAGGCTATGGAAAGTTGATCTAGTTTATCCACTAGGAAGAACTGCCCTTCTAGCAAGTGCTCGGCCCCTAGACCTATCAAGGGCCCTTCCTCAACCTTGAGTGGGAGCCACATCAGCTGACTCAGGCTCTCTCACTAATCTGAGCCTAACTGATTACTTCTAGTTAGGTGCAGAAAATCTCGACTAGAGTTAATCTACTACTGTGTGCAGGTCCCTGTGCTCAATCAGTTGGGAGGAAACAAAGTAGGAGTGAGCACACCAAAATGTACCCAATTGGTTATACCGATTGGGTAAGAGAGATTCAATAAGAATGCAATAACGAAAAATCCTATCACCTGCATCAAAAGGGTTAGTATACAATATAAACATGACTAGGAAGAAGTAAAGATAATAAATACAATCAATAATGCAGTGCAATGCAATACATCAATGCAATGACATCGCAGGCCATCTATGAGGTAAAATTACCACCATCACTAGGCTGATGTATGCATCTATCAAGTCAAAGATACAAGACAAAACCTGAGGGCATAGCATATTATGTACTTAAATATCTCAAGGCATCGCAAGCCATAATTAAAATTATCTAGAGTTGTTACAAGACTCATACTAAAGTGTCTCAAGGCATCGCAGGCTATATAATGAACTTTCTCAGTATACCATGATATATCAAATGGTACAGATGCAATAAGATGTGTGTATATTGATGCAACAAGTTCAAAGTACAATGTGTGTGTACCAAAACAACCAATCATAAATAAGATGTGTGCACACCATTGCAACCAATCATGAATAAGATATGTGCAAACCAATGCAATTAACTAGTTATGAGATCTGTGCATGCCAATGCATCCTTTCAAAAGTATACATAATAGTACTATAATGACAACTGATATGTACAATATCCATCATATTAAACGGGCTATACCTTGTGTAACAACCAGCACCACAAGGCCATCATTATATCTCATATCATCACTATCTCATCAATAATCAGGATGACAATGAAAGGGGCTCCACAAATACCCAAATAGGCTAAAAAAACTCAAATTTATCCCAATCATAATTAATTATCCACAACACTATCCAAAGTTATTCAAGTCCTATATTATCATAATGATACCTAAAATTATCTCAATTCTCATGATTTAATCTTAGTTCATCAATAGGATCATGATATACTCAATTTTTGACATAACTAGTACCACGTTTCCATAAAATTCTATCATATCACATAATTGTTGCATAAATCAATCTAAATCTTACAATTATAACATAACATGTTCAATAGCTCAAATTCTGTCCCAAAAAGGTTAGCTAAACCTACCACAATGCCAAAATAGCACTAAACAAGTGTTCAATAAATCACTATCAAAAAAGTTAATACACGTCAAGAGCAGCATTTTGATACCCATATCGGCACGAATTAGGCTTAGGGATGAAATGGTCAAAATAAGGGCTAAAATTTGAAGAGCTTGAATCAAGAAATTGATTTTAAAATAAGGTTCTACACAAAGAATGTATTCTATGGGTGAAATCTCACTAAAATCGAAGGAGAAATCACCCTTTCAAGTTTCACAAGTAAACACCAAAAATCCTCAATTGTAGACATTTAAAATCATGAGATTTAGGACAAAATCAAGATAAAACTTATAAAAAATATTTAAAATAGTGTTACAAACACTTACCCAACAAAATCCTTCAAAAATTCTCTTTCAAAATAGCTCCAAAAGTAGTGAAAAGATAAAAAATGGAGTAAAAATAGTGTTGCTCAAACTTATCAGTATACATGGCAAAAATATACTTTGCAAATGCGGGTGGGGTCCCGGGAATGTGGAGGTTATGGGGCATCAAAGCTTCGCGATTGCGGCCAAGGGCAAGCAAATGCAGAGAGTTAGAGGCACACACACTATACCTCCATGAACATGGAGGAAGATTCGCAAATGCTGAGAAGCAGGTGAAGTATACCTCCATGAATGCACATGCTCAGGCGTGAACACGGAGAAGAGGGGTCACACGTAGTAGAAATCCTTGTACCAGAAAAAGTCAACTAACAACAAACTCCAAAATGGGCACTCATAACTATACCAAAATCAGAATTCGAAACGCCCCAAAAATGCCCCAAAAATGTTCTTAGAAAATGTCCATAATCATAATTTCCATATATCTCAAATTTTGTGCGTGATATTGAAACATCAACTTCATATTCTTGATCGGGGGAAAAATTGAGTGGGAAAAGGGTACAACCCTTATTTTCCAGGACCCATTGGTAAAAATAATTTTCACAAAAATTTGATGTCCAGTAGCTATCTGCACTGCGACGCGCAAGAGGCGCAAATCACTGTTGGATTTGCTTGTGCGATGGGTCTGCGTTGCAGACCAGATGCGGACCAGTGTATTATTTCCTTAGTTTTTTATTTCTACCCAAGGGCCTTGGGATCATAGCACCATGTCCACTTATGCGTGAAAATATTTATACATAGCCATTTTCAACTCTATATTACTCGACACCCTCTCAGAAACCTTTCCAAGACATAACCAATATTTCATCCAAATTCAAGTGTCTCAAGCTTAATTCTGGATCTCAAGAACTCTATTCAAGCTTCAAGTCTCCTTTAAGTCTACATCAAGGAATCCCCAAATTTAGGTATGTGAGTTTCATACATTGAGTCCTTTCACCCATGGAGCATAATCTCCTTTTTTATGAAAGTTGCATCTTTTCAGGTTGTATTATCTATGGGTATCTATTATTATGGATTTTGATTATAAACTATGTTGGGGTTTCATGAAATGTTGATTATTATGCATGTTTACCTATTTCAAGCTTATACTGTGAATTGATTTTGTTTATTAAGACTATATGATTCAAGCTATGAAATCTATGAACTGTTGTGAAGTTGTGATATGATTTACATGTTACCCATGATAGGGTTTTACCATGATGTTGGTAGGCTGATTTAGATGACTTTACGATACATTGATTTCACTATTTCATGATCTATACTCTTGCATGGTGCATGATTTGAACATGTACTCATATGTGCCCACCAAGTGTTCGATAAAATATCAAGTCAAGAATTCTTAAGTTATTTACATATTTTAGAAATCAAGTGAATTCATGATGAATATGGGCTATCAAGTATGTCATAAATTCATGAAATTATCTATGATCATGTAAGTATGAAGTTAAGCCCTATTTTCAAGATTTACTTCTTGTGAGCCATTTATGTTAAAGCAAAGGTTTATATATGATTATGATTATGATCTATTCTCATTTTCAAGTTGGGTTCACCTATACAGGTCAAGTATATTTAAGAGATACTCCTGTTATGTATATTGCAAGATATTAAAGTTGTGACTATTTCAAATATTCCATGGGATTAGACTTACACCAATGGATTGGATGTCGGCGTGGACTATCTTCAAGGGTCCATACTTCTTTCCTCAAACTATGTGCCAAAATAGATTATATTATACCATTACTAATACAAGAGGATCCATTTAGTGCACTTTATCATGAAATCCACCCCAAAATGAGACGGGTTCCCATAAGGGGGGTTACTTCTCCGAAATGGGACGGGCTCCCATAAGGTGAAGTATGGTTTGCCTTTGCAAGTAGACCACCTCTTTACCGATGAGGGGTAATTATCGAGATTCCAAGTTGTAGCTCTCTTGTTCTTACTTTTGAAGATTAGGGTCTCTTTCCACTCATGTATCATGTTTTATGCAAGTTGAATGATTTATAAGCATATTTTACTTCAAGCATTGATCATGCATGTCTTATTGGAATTATGCCTATCTATTGCCTATTACTGCTCATTTTGATTATATTGGCTTGTCTTGTTGCATTGCATCATACATACTTAGTACATTCAAACATACTAACGCATACTTTATGCCTACATGATATCACCATGTAGGGACCGAAGCTTCTCTTGATCATCCTCTACGTGGCTAGTGAGATACTTCAAAGACAAGCTTGCTGAGTCCTCAAGTTCTAGACACTATCTACTTTTCTTTTGTTATTTCTAAGGCTTATTTATGTTGAAAATTTGACATGTGTGGGTGAGCCCAAAAAGTGTCTTGGCCCCCGCTCCATTCCATGTTTAGAGGTGTATGTTGGATATTATGATGTTATTGTGTTATAAGCTTGTCTCTTATACTTTGTTTATATTCAAAATTTCCCTAAGTCCCATTTCCCATTTTGTATAACTCTTGTTGTTTTTTACTTTGCTTCCGCGACTAAGAATGTGTGATTGATATGCTAAGAAGCTTGTTTGGGTCCCTTCGGGTTCCCATTCACCATGTCACGTCTAGGCCCTAGGCTTAGGTTGTGACAAGCTTAGTATCAGAGTACTAGGTTGTTAATAGTCCTCAGAATCCTGAGCACCACGTCGACTAGAGTTTGTTCATGGTTGTGAAGTGAATCACAACTTTGAGTAAGAGGTTATGAGATGTTTTAGGAAATGTTTCCCTTATTCATGATCTATTTCATGCTATAGAAGTTAACGTAAGGCTTTTCCCTAATGATTATTCATTGCTATTCTTGATCATGTTGATTCCAAGAGGAAGAAGAACCTGCACACCCGAGGAGCAACCGGCTCCTCAAGCTCCTCAAGAAGGAGGGGTAGGTCAAGAAGAATTCCTAGATGCTATTACAATGTTGGCTCATGCTATGACCAACCAAATCAACCAGGGCCCCTCATGCTCCTACTCTAGCCTCAAGGGTGAGGGAATTTACTAGGATGAATCAACTGGAGTTTTATGGGTCCAAGGTGGATGAGGATCCCCAAGAATTCATTGATGAGGTGTATAAGGTTGTCCATATAAGGGTTAATTTGGAGGAAAAAGTAGAGTTGGAGACCTCCCAACTTAATGGGATGGCGTAAATATGGTTCACTCAATGGAAGATAGGGAAGGGGAATGATGATGTTATCCCTTGGTAGGAGTTCAAAGCGACATTTCCCAACCGATTCTTTCTTATTGAGCTAAGGGACACGAAGATGATGGTTTTTATAAATCTAAAGCAAGAGTTTATGAGTGTGAGAGAGTATGCCCTCAAGTTCAACAAACTCTCCAAGTATGCTCCACAATTGGTTGCCGAGCCTTGTTCAAGGATGAACAAATTTGTGTCGGGTGTATCTGAATTGGTTAATAAGGAGTGCCTACCACTATGCTAGTAGGGGGCACGAATTTGTCTCGGCTCATGACATATGCCGAGCAACTAGAGGGGAAAAAGCTTAAGAAAAGAAGGAGTTGGTGAGTCCAAGAGGACTCGATTAGGTGG
>JAPFFP010097979.1:0-20043 GCA_026153255.1 Solanum medicagineum | reverse complement strand
ACATGAAAGAGTGTGGACACAGTTATTAGTTGTGCCGGAGTTGGTATGTGCCTTTATGTACCAATGAAGGATCTATGTTTCATGCCAAATAATACGAAGTCAAGTAGCCTTACACACCTCGTTGTATGACCTTGTTACTACCTCGAGACAACCTTCCCTTTCTCCAAGTACTTATCTACAACATAGTATAGCATTAGAAGCCAATAGATATACCTTGGCAGCCCAATCACATAAGAAAACAACACACAGGCAGCAAGCGGGTATTTAAAAACCCGAGTGTATTCCTTCAACCTTTCCGCCCCTAATCGTACTTTTCTAATACATATTTTCATGTAAACATCATGGAAAGACTATTTTAGTGCCATAAAAACCTTACAACAGCCCACAGAGCACAACACATAACAATTTTACACAACCTAAAAATGGACAGCATAATGTTACCTTCCTTCGCTATATTTCGACGTCGACAATTCCAAACCTATTCTAACTCTAACCAAACTGTTACAACAACATTTGCACATACAAATAACCTTGAACCAGTCTCAGAATAGTAACAAATCAGTCATTAAGGATGTAAGGCAATAGCCTTCTATACGACAGCCCACAAGTTCATACTAAGCACATAATTACGATATCATATAAGGACTCACTTTTGTGGACTGTAAAAGTGGGTAATCAGCCTTGTTACATTACTGTAAGACCAACCATTATTAAGTAAATAAGTATTACATCATAATAAAGCCATCCAACAAGAGAAAAACCTCTTAATTAACAAGAAAAGTTCACAAGAATCCTTAGCATACAAGCTGTCCAGAATTTCCAGCATATGTGTGATTAACTTTTTTGTTTGGTTTTGATAAACAAACCATACTAAATACACAACCATGATTACTTACCTTTGACTTTAAGGTTCAAGTCTCCTTAAAGAACCCTAAAAGAGTCATTTTTCTGCTTTACAAAGTTAAGAAAAGTTGAGAGAAAATTTGGAGAGCAATATGATTTTTGTGTGTTCTAATTGGGAAATGAATTGTGGGAGTTGTTTTAACCCTTTATAAAGGGGTGTTTGGCCGACCTTCTCTAGAACTTCAGACCACATTTTAGTGCACATTAATAGGCTAGTGCTGTAGCAGCTTGGCCCTCACAGTTGGGCCTAATTGGGTTCCAAAGTTAATTGGCTTGGGCTGCCTATTTTCCAACTTTCCCTTCACTTAGTTTGGGCCCAAATTGTTAAGTGTGTTGTGATGTCTTTGGGCCTTTTTAATATCTTTCTTGGGATGAAATTATAGTACATGTATGATGCTAAAACATGGGACAAATTTACACCCTTAACACGGACTCTATTCACAATCGTATTTGGACTAATTCAACGTTGAGCCTCGTCTCCGTTTAGCTAGCAAATTTGAGTTGAGCAAGTAAATGACTCACCTGCTAACTTACTAAGTCCTACAAGCACCTCAATTCTCTTACTTCATTTAAGGCCGTAATCTCCTCACTTTGACACAAAACATATATACACTTGACCCTCTTCAGCGTTAGATGCACATATAGCCCATTAACACGAGATTCAAGCACTTTTAAAAATTAGCGCTACCGAACCATGTCATGTTTGATTTGCATTGTACTAGTATTGTAAGAAGTGCGATGTTACAAAATATGGAGCCATCTAAATGCTCAAGTGAAAACTATTGTTGGAGGCACACTCTATCAAAGGCAAGTAGTCATCCCAATCACTTTTAAAGTCGACGACACAGGCACTCAACCTATCCTCCAAAGTCTGAATAGTATCCTCTGCCTGGCCATCGATCTGAGGGTGGAAAGGTGTGCTAAGGAGTACCTTCATACCCAAATCCTTCTGAAAAGATCTCCAAAATTAGGCAGTAAAGGGACTCCGTGATATCTCACAATCTCCCTTATATATAACCGGGCATAATCCTTTGCAGTGTCAGTTGTCTTGACTGCCAAGAAGTGGGCTGACTTAGTCATATTGTCAACTATCACCCAAATCGCTACGGGAGCTCAATAAACCTGTGATGAAGTCCATTTTGATAATCTCCCATTTCCAATCTAGAATCTCAAAGTTCTGAGCTTCACCACATGGCCTTTGGTGCTCAACTTTAACTTGTTGGCAATGCGGACACCTGGAAATGAACTCCACAATGTCCCTCTTCATTCCACTCCATCAATAGACTTCTCTTAAGTTGTAATACATCTTGGTAGACCTTGGGTGGATAGAATATTTGGAGCTATAGGCGTTTTCCATGATCCTCTCTCGAATACCATCAACATCTGGAACACATAATCTTCCTTGATACCTCAATACCCAATCTCCCCCTTTGGCGAAAACTATCATTTTATGCTTATGCACATCCTCCTTCAACTGTAGTAAGACCGGGTCTTGGTCTTGTTTCTCTTTCATCTTTACTACTAGAGAATATACCAATTCATTTTGCACATGAACTCCTCTTTTGCGTAACTCATTTAGTTGAACCCCCAATCGGGCCAGTTCACGAACCTCTTTGGCTAACTCTCTCTTCTCCTCTGCAACATGGCCGGTGCTTCCCATGGACAACCTGCTAAGAGCATTAGCAACCACATTAGCTTACCTGGATGGTATAGGATGCTCATGTAAACATCTTTGAGTAGCTCAAACTATCTCCTCTGTCTTAAGTTAATCTCTTTCTGGGTGAACACGTATTGCAAGCTCTTGTGATTGGTGAATATACCAATATGTGCTCCATATAAATAATGGCACCATAGCGTGACAACAAACACCGCTGCAGCTAACTCCAAGTTATGAGTGGGATAATTCTTCTCATGCACTTTAAGTTATCTAGAAGCACAAGCAATAACCTTCCTTTTTTGCATCAATCCTACCCTTAAAGCATCGCAGTAGATCACAAACCCATCTGTTCCATCAGGCAAGGTCAACACTGGTGCTTTGGTTAACCTCGTCTTTAACTCTTGGAAACTTTTTTCACACTCGTTAGACCATTAATTATTCTGAATCAATTTGGTCAACGATATGGATATTGAAGAAAATCCCTCAACAAACCTTCGATAGTAGCCAAGCAATCCCAGAAAACTCCTCACCTTTATCGGTGAGGTTGGTCTTGGCCAATTCTTAACTGGGCTCAATCTTTTATGTATCCACTCAAATTGTATCACCAGAAATCACATGACCTAAGAAAGCCACAGATTTGAGCCAAAACTCACACTTAGAAAACTTTGAATACAACTCATTGTCTCGGAGTGTCTGCAAAGTGATCCTAAGGTGATAGGCATGCTCCTCTTCATGTCTAGAATACATCAAAATATCATCAATGAACACAATCACAAACATGTTAAGATGCTATTTGAATACTTTGTTAATCAAATCCATAAAGGCTGCAGATGCATTTGTAAATCCAAAAGACATTACCAAGAACTCAAAGTGACCATATCCGGTTCGGAAAGCCGTCTTCGGTATATCATATTCTTTCACCTTCAAATGATGATAGGTTGATCTGAGATCTATCTTAGAGAAAATAGTAACACGCTGAAGTTGGTCAAAAAAATCATTAATCCTCAGGAGGGGATACTTATTCTTGATGGCCACCTTATTCAACGAGCGGTACTCAATGCACATTCTTAGAAAACCATCTTTTTTCACACAAGCAACATAGGGGCACCCCATGGAGAGACAAAAAAAACACCTCAACTGCTCCTTCAACTTTTTCAACTCTGCAGGGGCCATTCTATATGGTGGAACAGAAATAGACTGGGTGTTAGGAAGAACATCAATTTTGCAATCAATCTCCCTATACAGAGGGACTACGGGCAATCCTCAGGAAATACATCAGGAAATTCGCTCACAATTGCGATAGACTCAAGAGAGGAGGGCTCAACATCATTAGACTTGACTTACATGAGGTGATAGATACATCCCTTCAAGATTAATTTTTGGGCTTTGAGGTAAGAAATAAACTTACCCTTCAGAGCCATAGAAACTCCCTTCCACTCAATAACTGTATCACTCGAAAATCAGAATTTGACTGTTCGAGTTCGGCAATCAATGGAGGCATACCAGGTGTGAAGCCAATCCTTACCAAGGATCACATCGAAATCAACCATCTCTAACTCAATCAGATCAACAAAAGTATCCCTATGATAGATGGACACCACACAACCTCTATAGATTCTCTCAGTTTGAATGAACTCACCAACAGGAGTAGAAATAGAAAAATGGCTCAAGCAAACACTCAGGATGAATCTTAAACCTACTCGCCATATATGGCATCACAAATGAACAAGTTGCACCTGAATCAAGTAAAGCATTAAAAAGAAAAGGTAAAGACTCAAAGAATACTCATCAAAACCTCTGGTGCAACCTCCTAATCTTGTTGGGTCCCCATCGGATAAAGAAGGTTTGTCCCACCGCCTGCCTTTGGTGAAGCACCTCTCTGATTTCCCCTTACTGGTGGTGATGTGGTAGAAATCTAGGCCTTATTGCCCTACATCGTACATTCTCTCTAAAAGTGACCTGGTTGACCATACATGTAGCAAGCACTTTCTCCATCTTTATACTCTCCCAGATGCATCCTGCCACACTTCCCATAAGGTGGCTTCCCTTTAGAACTAAGAGTTGCACTTCCTTGAGACTATGCACCCTATGGCCTAACGTTTGGCTGACCTTAGGGACTCTAAATATATCTTTGGCTCAGGGCTAGTGCACTAGCTAAAAATTGTGTATAGCTAGAAGATATCTTCCGAAAGTATGTCTTATCTCCCTTATCTTGCTTAGTCTGGGTAGGCTTAAGCCTTGCTGATCTGGCCTTCTTACTCAAATGCTCCTCTTTGTCCTCTTTCTTATCTTCTTCAGTCTATTGGGCAAAGACCATCATCCTGGAAATATCCATACCTGGAATCAACAACGCTGCCTTACACTCCCTCTTCGCCTATCTACCCAATCCAGCTACAAATTTTCTCATTCTCGCCTTGATATCGGGAACTATCTCTGAGGTATATCTGGATAGCTCGATGAATTTCAAGCTATACTCTTTAACAATAATCCCCTCTTTTTTCAGATTCACAAACTCTTTGACCTTTGCCTCTCTCAACTTTTGAGGAAAAAAGTAATCGAGAAAGGCACTCTCAAACTCATCCAAACAGCGGGCTCAGCATCCTGACCTCGACTCTCTTCCCACTGATTGTACCACACATTGGCCATGTCCATGAGTTGATAGGCGAAAAGCTCAAATCCCTCAGTCTCATTTCCATGCATAGTCTTTAGCATCTTCCACATCTCATCAATGAAATTCTGAGGGTCCTACCCAACCTTGGACCTAGCAAAGATAGGTGGGTTCATCCTTAGAAAGTCCCTCAGTATAGAGGCAGCTATTGACTCATGAGAGCTAGAACTAGGAGTTTGAGAGCGCTGGTTCCCACTCTAAGCATCTACCAGTTGGGCAAGCATGGCAATCAATCCTCTAAAATCGGCCTTTGAAGTAGGAACAGGTGAAGCACTATATGTCACAGGAACACCGGTGGTCCTGGGTTATCGACCTCGGCTCCTTTCTCCACCTGAGGAGGAAGCTTTGAAGGATGGTTCTTAGCAATGCTAGTTGAAGCATTCCTATGGATCATTGTGTGTGTAGGAGGCATGATATGCAATCGAGTAACGCCTGAATTAGAAAAGGAATTTTGTAGAGCTTTTAGCTCTATTGCATGAACTCAGATCAAAAGAAAGGGTAACCGTTCGTAATTTCCTGTAGCCTCCTGTTTATGAAGTGTGGGCACAGCACACTCTTAAACAAGACTTTACTAGACATGGCTTCTAGAATCTCTAGGACTCTTGAACTCTGTGCTCTGATACCAAGTTTGTCACACCATGGTTGGGTACCCATGGCGTGGTTGGCACTTGAAGATCATTGTTGATTCGCCAAGAGAACCACTTGGCATCATCGCCACATTAACTCGATAACGGAAGAATAACTCAGAAAGGAAGCTTTAATATCAAGAACATAAATAAGTGCATAACTTTATTGTATCATAGCTTATAACGAAGATAAGTTTAGATAGAAAATACTCATTAACTATCTACTCCAATGTCTTTGAAGCCTCTACTCAACCATCTATAATGGTGCCATGATAGGCCATGAGAACCTCAATCAAAAGTAAACAAAGTACTTAACAATAATAAGAAGATAACAAGTCTCCTCCAGAATAAAAAGAGGGTCACCAACTCTGAGAGTTTACTGAAGTGGACCTCAACAATGTGCAGGTTGAAGCCCTCTATCACCTGTACCTGCATCATAAAATAATGCAGGTTTAAATGAATGTTAGTACATTGTATATATTAGTATGTAAAATGGCTCAAGAAAAGCAAAGCTCAACATACTCACCTTGACTCAACAACTCATGCTCAAAACAGTTTATGCAATTTTTCTAGTAAAATCATGCTTTTTAAAATAGGCTCAATATAATAGACTCAGTTTGAAATCTCAAGCTCAAATCAATGTTGCTTGGGAGTTTCTCTAATGGACAATCCTCATCCCACCACCTTTAATTAGGTGATGCACAAAAATGCAGCATTATTGCCACACCCGCCTTTAACTTGCCACAAAAAAGGGCAATCAACCTCAACCTTACTCCCCCGGATCCTGAGAGAGTGTCCGTTGGCGTGACAAGAGTCACTAGTATTATGCTGAAACAACTACCTGCGCTACCAAACGTAGTTCTAGAGTGCTCCTCAATCACCCAACTCGGTTCTCAATACTCTTACCAAGACTAAAACATGCTCGACTCCTTAATCAACTCATCAATCAGGTCAAAACTCAGCCATATAGGGTCATCTCATCTCAACTCATGTCAGTTACTCAACAATTAAATCAATGCAACTTATCAACTCGACTTAGACTCAAATGGTCATTTAGACTCATTCAAATGGACTCCTTATATAGCGCATTCCAGATATTCATGTGTAATAATATATGTGACTCAAATGCACCATGCTTCTCATGTTAAATCATACTCAAATTTATTCTACTCAACATGCTCAATTTACTCAACTCAATATGCTTAATTTATGCATAAGATTTCCATGAAGACATGTAACTTAAGGCTCATGCTATCAAGGATGAAAACAAATATAAAATCTCATATTAGAATACCAATGTAATGCAAGAGATTACCTCATGTACTATAACAAGACCTCAAGATACATACAAGGATTTCAATATTAAAAAGGTAAAGTTTCTTAAAATCTCAATTCTTTTCCCCAAAATATTGACTCAAGAAGATGAAGGGGCATATGAAGCAAAGATTTCACACTTTGGTAACCCTTACATACCTAGGGATTGAAGAAACAATGGAAACTCAACCAACTCTTAATCTTGAGTTGCAAACCCTAATTTCTTCCTTCTTCTCCAAAGGCTCTTCCAGAACACCCAAGTCTAGAGAATAAGAAATAATGCCCTTAGAGTTTATTTTAGGACCTCATTCAAGTATAAAAAGGGCTAAGATTTGATTGGATAAGTAGTGGAATGGACAAAAATACCCCTCATTAAAACTGTCGATAGTGTCTACGAGACCTGACTACGACTCATAGTCCTTTCTACAAGTCGTAACTGGCTCTCGTGACCCATATGGTTAGAAGATGATCTTCGCTGGAATTTGTCAAGAAGCCCTCCCCTACGACTCGTATTGTGGTATACGAGTCATAGCTCATGTCGTACTCTGAAGGTCCTTAAAACCTGAATTCACTGAAAGTCCCTACAAAACCCAGTTACAAGTCATAAATCTCCCTACAACTCTTAACCTCTCTCATAACTAGCATCTGCAATTTTTCTCATCTTCTTCTCAAGAATTCTCTGCACACACTTTTTCAAATCAGATAAAAAATTTTAGGGGGTGTTACCAAGATGTACCACGATTTGAAAGAAGTCTACTGGCGGAGTAGAATGAAGAGAGACATTGTGGAGTTATTTTCCAAGTGTCGGAATTGCTAACAAGTGAAAGTTGTGCATCAAAGAACATGTGGATAGCTCAAAACATTGACACTATGGAGTGGATATGGGATATGATCAACATGGACTTCATCACAGGTCTACCGAGGTCTCACAGACAATACAATTCAATTTGGATGATAGTTGACAGAATGACCAACTTTGCTCTCTTCTTGGCAGTAAAGACAATAGACACTGCAGAGGATTATGCCCGACTGTATATATAAAAGAATGTTGTCACGACCCAAGCCTAGGGCCTAGACGTGACTGGCGAAAGGGGAACCCCAAGGAACCTCAAACAAGCTTCATAGCATATCATTACACATCCTTGGTCACGAAAGTAATTAAAATGACAATGAGAAATAAGCATAAATAAGTAATTAGGACTAAGGATAAACTTTCATATCATAACATCAAGAAACAAAAGAGTCAAGACTCGTAACATAGATACATATCATGTCCAACAACAACTCTACTACATAGATAAGAGCGGGAGCCATGACAAACAACTGGGATCACCCTCATAGTCAATACATAACCAAAAGAAAGATAGTCTTAATACATAATAAGAGATCATAAGTAACGTCCCCTAAATGGAGGACACACCAACAAGCTTGTAGGATAATCGAACTAGCCATGTGGAGGAGGAGGCGGAGGAGATCAAGCGGTGCTCGGATCCTACACGATGAGATCATGTAGGCACAGAGTATACGTTAGTACGTTTGAATGTACTAAGTATGAAGGATGCAATGCAACAAGAGATAGGAAACATAGGAAAAATTCATAATAATAAGCTATGAATAACATACTAACAATATGACATGTATGAATGATACTTCAAGTAAGACATGCTTATATAGAACATAACATATGTGTAAGAAGAGACTATTAAACTATTGGTGGATCGTCACGCCCTACCACCCTTGGTGATTGAGGTACAAACCCCATCAATTGGTTGGTGGATCATCGCGCCTTACCACCCATGGTGTCAGAGTACAAAACCCCTCGATAGGTTGGTGGATCATTACATCCTACCACCCGTGGTGCCGGGGTACAAACCCCACGATAGTTTGATGGGTACAAATCCACAACAAGGTTGATGGATAGTCACACCCTACCACCCATGGTACTGGAGTACAAACCCCCGGTAGGTTATCAAGGTAGGAACCCCTTGACAGGGTTACCCGGCACGTAATCCCTAAGTAGGGCATGGTCATATTCCAACACTATATAGAGAATATCACATACATACATTCAGTTCACCATCATATAGACCTTATATACATACATTAATTTCAACATCATATCATCATCATACAGTCATTTAACTCATAAGACATGCGTTGGACCTTCAATTCCTCAAGAAGCCATAACCGGACATTTTATCAAACACTTAGAGGGTTGTGTGGGACTAGTGTAAAACCATGCGATTCAAGAGTGTTATCATGCTAGAAAATCCAATGTAAAACCATCAATAGATACTTCGTTTCACCCTCAAGCAATATACATCAAAATCCTTCGTCCTATCTTAAGATAGATCAAAGATTCATGCGCAAAATATAGTAAAATAGTCACAATTTTATAAACCCCAGCATAGTGTTTAGTGATTTTCATAAAAAATAAGACCCATGAGTAAATCATCTTTGAATCATGAAAATTTAAGTAAAAGGAAGCTTGGGTATCATAGGTGAAAGGAACCCATGAAAGAAACTCACATACCTTAGCTTTAGAGAAGAACTTGATGATGATTGGATATGGAGACTTGAAGCTTGAGTGCAATCCTTAAGATCCAGAAAAGATTTTGAGACTTGATTTGAGGAGTAAAATATTTGGCTAAGTGTTTGAATGAGTATTGGGAAATGTTTAGAATGATATGAGGGTGAAACATGGCTAAGTAAAGGTATTTTTGTGTTTGGGAACACTTAGGTCCAAGACTTTTAACACTAGTGCGCGTCCTTGGCATGTCGCGGCAGGGGCGCAAAAAGCTCAGTGGAAATCGTCACTTGAAAAAATGAAATTACTAATTGTTTTCTCTTAAATTGGGGTAGGCATATTTCACACTCAAAATGACCCTCTGAACAAGAATATGAAGTCGAATTTTCGATATCGCACACGAATTTTGAGATATATGGAAATTGCGATTCCGGGCACTTTTGAGGCACATTTTCGGGCACTTTTTGGGGTTGATACAATATCTCCCCCTTTGGTACATTCGTCCCCGATTGTCAAAGAGACGTATATGAGAGACACAAACATGACAATTTCAGCCTACATAGAGATGCAACAATACACTTTAACATCATCTCAAAAATCTCATCTTAAGTGTAAAATCATCATGAATTTGTCAATTTAAACATGAACATATTCAATGACACGAGTGCTGAACTTAAGACTTGAGATCATATAAGGGATTAGATAATACCTTAAGCTTGAGTGGAGTGGAAAAGGTAAGGATATCTCTTTTGCATGTCTGTCTCGGCCTCCCAAGTAGCACTTTCCACTTGTTGATTTCTCTAAAAGACCTTAACGGAAGCCACCTCTTTGTTTCTCAACCTCTTCATTTGCTTATCAAAAATATGAACGGGAACCTCTTCATATGTCAGATTGTCTTCAGGCACACCAACAACATCTAGAGGCACAATAGCATTCAGATCACCCACACATTTCCTCAACATAGACACATGAAATACCGGATGAACGAAATCCATTTCTCTATGCAATTCTAACTCATAAAATACCTTGCCAACCCTTCTTATCACCATATAGTGACCCACATATTTTGGACTCAACTTGCCCTTCTTACCAAAATGGACCACACCCTTCATGGGTGACACCTTCGAATAGACCCAATCATCAACCTTAAACTTAAGCTCCCTTCTCCTCACATCGGCATAAGACTTTTGATGGCTTTGGGCCATCTTCAATATTTCCCTAATCATCCTAACCTTCTTAAGAGCTTCCATAACAAGATATGGTCCTAATATGGACACCTCACCAACCTCAAACCACCCTACCGGTGATCCAAAATGTCTAATGCAGAGATCCTTAAAAGAAGTCATACCGATGCTAGAATGATGGATATTGTTGTAGGCAAACTCAATCATTGGGAGATTGTCATCCCGACTACCTTTAAGCTCCAACACACAAGCTCTAAGCATATCCTCAAGGGTTTGCAAGGTCCTTTCGGCTTCTGTTTGAGAGTGGAAGGCCGTAGAAAGCTTAACTCTAGTACCAATACCACTTTTGAAAGATCTCCAAAAATTTGAAGTAAATTGATCTTCACGACTCTACATGATGGATAAAGGAACCTCATGTAATCTCACTAAGTCATGGATGTACAACCGAGCTACTCTTCAGCCCCATATGTGGTCTTAATCGGTAGAAAGTGAGCTGATTTTGTCATCCTATCAACCACGACCCAAATAGAATAGAAACCTTTTCTAGTCTTGGGCAACCCAACCACAAAATCCATATTAATCACTTCGTACTTCCAAGTCGGAATCTCTTTGTCTTTGGTTAGGCCACCCGGCCTTTGATATTCGGCTTTGACTTGTTGACAACTATGACAATTGAAAATGAATTTTGCAGTGTCCCTCTTCATGTCTCCCACTAATACACCTCCCTCAAATCTATATACATTTAATTAGAACTGGGCTGAATAGAATATGGCGAATTATGGGCCTCATCAAGGATCCTTTCTATCAAACCATTAACACACGGTACACCCAACCTACCTTGGTACCTAAGGGCTCTATCTCCCCCTTGGGAGAAAACCCACACCATACCCTCTTTCACCAAGGCCCTCAATTCTAATAAGAAGGGATCAAGATCTTGTTTAGCTTTCATCTCCTCAACCAATGATGATTTAGAACCATTAACAACAACACCATCACCATTACCAACCTCCTCTAACCTAACCCCCAATATAGCCAACCGATGCACTTCCCTAGCCATCTCCTTGTCACCACCATCAACATGAACTAGGCTACCTATGGACAACCTACTCAAGGCATCCGCAACCACATTTGCCTTATCGAGATAGTAATGCACACTCATATCATAATCCTTAAGAGGTTCTAGCCACCTTCTTTGTCTCAAGTTGAGATGTTTTTGAGTGAAGATGTATTGGAGGCTCTTATGATCGGTGAACACATCCACATGCACCTCATACAAATAATGTCGCCATATTTTCAAATCAAATACTATGGTGGCCAATTCAAAATCAAGTGTAGGGTAGTTCTATTCATGCACTTTGAGTTGCGTAGAAGCATAGTCTATCACCTTACCATTTTGCATTAGCACACAACCCAAACCAACTTTAGAAGCATCACAGTACACCACAAATCCCTCAAGCCCATCCGGTAGTGACAATATAGTTGCGGACACAAGCTTATCTTTCAAGGTTTGGAATTTCCTCTCACATTCTTCAGTCCACACAAACTTAGCCTTCTTTTGAGTCAATTTTGTCATAGGGGAAGAAGTAGAAGAGAACCCATTCACAAACCTCCGATAATAGCCTTCTAAGCCCAAGAAGCTCGTAATGTCCGACGTGGTCAATGGCCTAGGCCAATTTCTAATCACATCGGGCTTCTTAGAATCCACCTTAATACCATTCCATGACACCATATGTCTTAGGAAGCCAACCTCCCTCAACCAAAATTCACACTTTTCATATTTAGCATACAATTTCTCTTCCCTCAATCTTTGCAACACAATACTCAAATGAGCCCTATGCTCCTCCAGACCACGAGAATAGATCAAAATATCATCAATGAAGACCACAACAAAAGAATCAAGGTAGGGCTTAAAGACCCTATTCATTTGGTCCATAAAGAAGGTCGGTGCATTGGTCAACTCAAATGACATCACAACAAACTCATAGTGCACATATCAAGTTCAAAAGGCTGTCTTGGGAATATCAAACTCCCTCACCTTCACTTGATGATACCCAGACCGAAGATAAATCTTAGAGAAATGGCTAGCCCCTTGCGATTGGTCAAATAAATCATCAATTCTTGGAAGAGGATATCTATTCTTGATGGTGACCCTATTAAGTTACCGGTAGACAATATATATCCTAAGGGACCCATCCTTTTTTTTAACAAACAACACCGGTGCACCCCAAGGTGATTGGCTAGGCCTAATGAACCCCTTCTCCAACAAGTCTTGCAATTGCTCCTTAAATTCCACCGGGGCCATATAGTAAGAGGGAATAGAAATGGGTTGAGTATCGAGGAGGAGGTCTATGCCAAAGTCTATTTTCCTTTCGGGAGGAACACAAGTAAGGTCATTTATGAGTACATCAATAAACTCATTTACAAATGGAACCGACTCTATCGGAAGGAATTTAGACTCCACATCCCCAACCCTCACAAGATAATAAAGATACCCCTTAGATATCAACTTATGGGTTTTAATGCAACAGATGAATCGACCCTTGACCACCACATCTTGACTCTCCCACTCAAGGAAGAGTTCATTTGAGAATTGAAATTTGACCCTATGGGTTATACAATCAATAGAAGCATAGTATGCATGCAACCAATTCATCCTAAGAATAATATCAAAATCAACTATGTCTAACTCAACAAGATCACAAGGCAATATTTTATGCAAGATGCCAATAGGACAACTTCTAAATACTTTTCTAGCAATAATAGATGAACCAGAAGGAGTAGACACCTCATATGACTCATGCAATAACTCGGGGTCGACATAGAACTTTTTAGCAACAAAGGGGGTAACAAATGAAAGAGTGGCACCCGGATCAATCAATGCATACACATCAAAGTCAAAGATTTTCAATATACCAGTAATTATATCGGGGACCTCATCCACCCCTTGCCTTTCATGCAAAGCATAAAACCAATTGTTCCTTGGGGCACTATCTTGTTGGCCACCTCTCCCCAAGGAACTGCATTAGCACCTTATGGACAAACCTATTTGCCTTTTTGCTATTTCATGGGCGATCCACCTTGTTGTGACCCATTTCCCCATAACCAAAGCATGCATTAGTATCTCTCAAGCATGGGCCCTTATGACCCTTATAACACCTAGGACATACCTCATTAGGAACTACTACACCAACAACTTAGGTCCTTGGGAGGTCATTGGCAAATCTCCTATAAGAAGCACGAGAGGACCCTTGGCCTTGGTGGATCTGGCCACCCTTTTAGAACTTACCCTCAAAACGGGCCCTCTTAGCCTCATAACCCCTCCTCTTTCTCAATTTCTCCCCTTCTATTTGCTCATCATAGATCATAAAACGTGACAAGTCTATGTTACTAATCAACATGGCAGACCAGCACTCCTCACTAACCAAGTCGGACACACCCATCACAAATTTGTTCATCCTAGATCTTGAGTTGGCCACAAAATGTGGAACAGATTTTGAAAGTTGGTTGAATTTGAGGGCATACTACCTCATACTCATAGACCCTTGTCTCAAATTCATAAATTCCACCAGCTTAGCTTCCTAAATTGAGATTGTCCACCTTTATTTATCTTTAGTCTTCAACTGATATTATAATTGTTGATTTAATAAACGTGATGAGGCCAAGTGGTTCACTTGGGGACTAGCAATAGTCTATAAGTATCGGCCACGTCTAGGGTACCCTCCCGGGGCATGATAAACTTGATATTAGAGCCTAGAGTTCAAGTGTCATAGGGAGTCTATGAAGCACATGTCTAGTAGTCTTGTTGATGGGTATGTTGTGCACCACCCTTTATAAGCTGGAGGATATAGGACATTAGGAAGTGTTACACTTCTTTCGTATTCTGACTCGTGCTATAGAGTTAAACTCTATGAAAGCTCTTTTCTAACCAGTACATTATGCGTTTATAGAACTAGGACCCTGCCTCCAAGAAGAGCTATTACAGGAAAAGGGAATTTGGCTAGACATAATGTTAACCAACCTGAGCCCCAAAATTAGGATGAACCTATAGGCTTGTCCATACCTAAACAGCCCCAGGCTGACGTCTTGAATGTTAAGCTCCACCAGGCCACCTAGGCCTTGGCTTAGGTTATTACGGCACCTACTACTAGATAAGGAATGGGTATACAGGATGTATAGGACACATCCAGAGTTCGAGAATTCTTGAGGGTGAAACCATCCAAGTTCATAGGGTCTATGCCCACTGAGGATCCTGAGAACTACATTGATAAGCTATAAAAAATGTTTTCAGGTGATGCATGTGACCGAAGTTGATAGGGTTGAGTTGGTTGCCTACCAGCTCAAGGGTGTTGCTAGGCTATGGTAAGACTATTGGAAGAAGAACCATGGAGAGGGTGCCCCAATTCTGATTTGGACAATGTTTGATAAAGCTTTCTTAGGGCACTTTTTTCCGAGAGAGCTGAGGGAGGCCAAGGTTAGAGAGTTCTTGAATCTGAAATAGGGCTCTATAACAGTAAAATGATATGGTCTTATGTTCATGAAGCTGTCTCACTATGCTCCTAAGATGGTTGCAGACATGAGAATTAGGATGGGTTTGTATGTTGATGGGTTGAACAAGTGGCAGAAGAAAGAAGGGAAAGGAGCTAAGCTTGTGAGTGACATGGACATAGGCAGATTAATGGTCTATGTGCAGAAAGCTAACGAGGAAAGACAATAAGATAAGGAGGATATCATAAATAAGAGGGGCTAAAACCTCCAACCATGAGGTTGAAAAGAAAGGGAATAGAAATGGGTAGAATGTTTTAGTTCGAGCAAGCGCCTTCATCTGCCAATGCACCAATACTTGGAGATCATCAACAGGCATTCCATTGAAGATCTTCCTCTTATTCCAGCTGATTGGTGAGTCCTCTTCGAGTTTGGGGATGTATACTATTTCATCTAGCTTTAGAGTTGGACTTTTAAACTTGTTTATTTTGTTTTGAGGTAGCCATGGATCTGTTATGGGACGATTTGGACAGCTTAGATAGAGGCTTCATAGACTTGATTTGGGATTAATGACTTGGATATTGTCTGACTAGTTTCTTTCATACTAGTCCTGTTGACTTGTTTTGAGTACCTTTGATTGAGATTGTCCACCTTTATTTATCATTAGTTTTCCGCTGATATGATAATTGTTTATTGAATGAATTTGATGAGGCCAAGTGGTTTGCTTGGCGACTATCAACAGTTTCTGAGTTCCGCCCACGTCTAGTAGCCTCCCGGAGCATGATAATAAGGGCGGGCAAACCTCATTGCTTAGTTTAGGTGATTCTTATATGGTAGGGCAAGTCTCATAGAGGACGCTGAGTACATAGATGGGTGTATGTAACAACCCATCTTAAGATGAGAAGTCCGACATCAACAAAACACTGGAGATATATTCCGTACATAAGTAAAAAAGTCTTACCTACTAATGAAATCTTTTAAAGCTGTCATGACCCTGTCCTGGGGCCTAGGAATGACATGGCAAATGGGAACCCGAGAATCCCCAAACAAGCCTCTTCATATCAATATTCACATCATCGATTCTGAAGCGCAATCGAATATAAACAAATAAGTGTAAGGGATGGGAGAATAGGACTCGCGCTATGGGGATTTCATTGTGAATGGGAGAAACATGGATTCACAAAGCATGTAGCACTTAAATACTAAGAGGCTGGTAAGTATGACTCACACTATAGGGGCAATGCGACACTTAGGATCTTTCACTTCATACAAACAAGATTTCCAACAATGCCACTAATCATAAGATAGGTTGGGGGCCAGGACACACCCCGGGCTCACCCTCAAAGTGAATAAAATAAGTAAAGTGCTAAAGGTAGAGGAATGATGGTTTGTTGTTAGAAGATAGGACTAACCACAACAAACAAAGCTTGAAATCCGGGCTAAACATCGTACGGTGGATGAATGTACTCCTCGATTCCTGCATCGTGAGATCTTATAGGCAAAATTATGCGTTAGTACATTTGAATTTACTAGTATGAGGGCATGCAATGCACATGATTTACCAAACCAACATTTAATTGTTGGATGGTAGGGGTACATAATATAGAAGGAGATAATAGTAAGAGATATAGTATATGATATGCCATGAAAGCAATGATGCATGAAATGCCCAAATGCTCATATATAGTGGGGATGGACTATAACCGAAAAATAAAACTCATGTGAGATATTACATGAATTAGTCCAATAAAGACCTCCTATCGGTAGGAGAAGATTCATTGCCAAGGGTAATCTACATCACACCTTATAAACCACGCCATTTCGGTGGATAGTCACTTTCCTTACGACCACATCATTTTAGAAGGATTTCCATTATCATATAATATCAATAAATGAATAGCCATCCCTTATGACCCAGTTATTTCGATAATGTCTTCCATTCTTATGTTGGTGCATAGTTCAAGGAAAGGGAGAGAGACCTTGGGGATAGCCTTAACGTCCCCAATCCATCGGTATTAAGATAAGACATCCCACGAGAATACTTATATATATATATACGTACTTTCAAAAGAGCCAATAATCATTTCAATTCTTTTTAATGCACATTTAGGCTCAAAAGCCACGCTATGATTCATAATCATAATACTCATGCACATGAAAATATGGTGCAAATACCCAATATGCTCAAAGAGCCAATGACAGTAGACATTTATATGATCACATTCTTGTTTTTCAAAATCTTTTTCATAAACATAATTCGGCTTAATAAATTCCAATGAATGCATGTGCTATGAATAATGTATGGCATGGGTAATGGAGACTTAATCTAAATCCAACAAAACATTAGGAAATTTAAGTAAAGGAGTAAGTAAAATTCATATTTAAAACACAATATGGACTACCCATGCATAAATCAAGCTTTGAAGGGGACATGCACATTCCAAACTATAACACCCCCTAATTCCTTTCACCTAGTCTATAGTAGACACACAGAAGATACTGAGAAAATGATTGAGGAAAATGCTATTGAAGAGGGTTCACAAGGGCTATCTATGACCCGTAGAAAAATTAACGGCTCGTAGAATGGGTCTTGTAGACCCCCTGATGACCCAGTGAAATCTTCTAAGTCTGAGACCTGTATACGAGAGAGCATCTGGCCCATTAAGAATTCCATAACCTGTAGATTGGTTTCATGAATTGGAAGATCAAATATCAACTTTTCAGTATCTTTAATTACGAGTTAGCAGACGACCTGTCAAATGTTTTACGACTCATAGAAGAGGTTTTGTGCCAAATTCTAGTAACTCAAATTTTAGGACCCTTTGTTTGTAAGAGGTCATCTACGGCTCGTAGAATGGTTTATAACTCGTAGATAGGGTTTCATGACTCCTGCCAACAGTTTTAAGAGGGGTATTTTTACCTATTCCTATTCCTTTTTTTATCAAACCCTTAGACATTTCAAAACGTAATTAAAGCCCCAAAGCAAAACCCTAAGAGTATTTTTCACCATTGTCCATGTTTAAGGGTTTTTTAAGAACACTAAAGGAGGGGAAAATAGTGAGGGTTTCTCATCCAAGTATGAGGATCGATTGAAGTTTAAGTGTTTCTTCTATTCCCAGGTATGTAAGGCTAACTAAAACATGGATTATGTTCTTCCATATGCCCCATACCATGAGTTGATAGAGTTGTGAATGAGTTTAACCTCCTATACATGCTTTTCCAAGGTTTTTCTTAAATCCTAACATGTTTCTATGTAATCCTGCATGAATTACTATCTTCATGAATTAAATACTTGAAATAAATGATTCTGTGATACTACATGAACCCTTGCATGAATTTTTATTATTTTGAGAAAGTATATTTTATTGAGCATGCATGAGTATGATTTAAACCTAGAGAGCCTATGAAATCTATAGATGTTTTAACTCCATTCTTGTTTCCTGAATGCCATGAGTTAGAATGATGCATGATAGAGTCTTTATGAGTCAAGAGTTGAACCTTAAATGATTGTAAAAATCGAATTGTCAAATTCCTGTTTCCAAACGATCTTGTCCTAGAGTGGAGGGGTGACTCTATTATGCCTAGGGTTAAGTTTATTTCCTACATTAAGGCCAGAAGGTTAATCTCAGAGGGATCTTTCTACCATCTCATGTGATTCAAGTCTGACGATGTTGAGTCTCCTACCCTTGAGTCTGTTCCGATTGTGCATGAGTCTCTTGAAGTATTTCCTGAGGATCTGCCTAGAGTCCCGACCAATAGGGAGATTGACTTTGGAATTGAAAGTTTTTCCTGACACCCAACTTATCTCTGTTCTACCATATAGGATGGCTCCTGTAGAGTTAAAAGAGTTGAAAGAGCTGTTGAAGGATTTGGTAGAAAAGGGCTTTATTAGGCTGAGTGTTTCTTTATGGGGCGCTCCTGTCCTATTCGTTCGAAATAAAGATGGTTCCCTCATAATGTGCATAGAGTATCACCAATTGAATAAGGTGACTGTTAAGAACAAATATTCCCTTCTAAGGATTAACGACTTATTCGATCAACTTCAGGGTGCCACTGTTTTCTGCAAGATAGACTCGGATCAGGTTATCATCAGCTAAAAGTGAGAGAATGTGACATCTCGAAGATGGCTTTTCGAACCTGATATGGTTACTTTAAATTCTTAGTAATATCCTTTAGGTTGACAAATGCACCTGCAGCCTTATGTATTTGATGAACAGGGTATTCAGATAGTATCTTAACATGTTCGTGATCATGTTTATTGATAATATTTTGGTGCTCCATAGATGAGGAGGATTTAGCCAATCACCTTAGAATCTCTTTGTTGATGCTCAACGATAATGAGTTATATGCAAAGTTTTCAAAGTGTTAGTTTTGGCTCAAATCCATGGCATTCTGTCAGACCCCGTACTTCTTTAAATTAAGGATAATTATCCAATTGGAAAATTTTATTGCGGATGTCGTGTAATTTGAACTTAAGTACATTTTCGGTACATGATTAGAGTATCAAGTAAATTTGGCGTACATAATTAAGTTTGAGTCGGAAGTCCTCGATTGGATCAAAATAGATAAGTTTGGGACCTAATTGATCAATAGGCTAAGATGGGACCCTTATGATGCAATTTTGGAAAGTTGAATGTCTATAAATAGCCCCTCTTGTTCCCAAAAATAAGAACATTTCCTTG
>JAPFFP010097968.1:0-20044 GCA_026153255.1 Solanum medicagineum | reverse complement strand
TAGATATAAGTTGGTTCTCCCGAGCCTTATCGGCAACGGGTGCCAGTCCGCCCTAATCAGACTTTGGGGCGTGACATTTAGTCATCCTATCAACAATTACCTATATTAAATCATGTTGCTTTCGGGACCACGGTAAGTTAGTAATGAAGTCCATGTTGATCATCTCCCATTTCAATTAAGGAATCTCAAAATTTTGAGCCAACCTACATGGCGTTTGATGCTCAACTTTGACTTGCTGACAATTCAGGCTCTTGGAAATAAACTCAGCAATATCCCTTTTCATTCCGCCCCACTAATAGACTTCCCTCAAATCATGGTACATCTTGGAGGAGACAGGATGAATAGAATACCTGGAATTGTTGGCTTCAGCCATAATTCTAGTTTGAACACCATTAACCTTTGGAACACACAATCTACTCTAGTATCTCGACACACTATCTTCCCTGTTGGAGAAAACCATCACCTTCTATTTGTGGACAGCTTCTTTCAACTGACATATAACAGGATCTTGGCTGTTTTTTACTTTTACCTCTAACACTTATGATGAAGCAGACCCATTTTTGACATTGACTCCTCCTTCAACATTCGCTTTGATTGAGTTGAACTCCCAATCGGGCCAATTTATGCACTTCCTTAGCCAATTCTTTCTTTCCTTCAACAATGTGGACAGTACTACCCTTTGATAACCTATTAAGAGCATTAGCAACAATGTTAGCTTTATATGAGTGGTAGGGAATGCTCAATGCCATAGTCCTTGAGAAATTCCAACCATCTCCTCTATCACAGGTTGAGCACTTTCTGACTAAAGACGTACTATAGGCACAATCGATCACATGTACTCCATATAAATAGTGGCACCATATCTTAAGTGTAAGTACACCACTGCCAACTCAAGATCATGGGTTGAACAGTTCCTCGATCACATGAACCTTAAGCTATCTAGAAGCATAAGCTATCAGTTTTTTTGTCTGCATCAGAACACAGCCCAATCCCCTTTTGTTCCACCAGGCAAGGTTAAAACTGGTGCACTACTCAATCTTGTTTCCAACTCTTGGATGTTTTTCTCACACTCATCACGCCACTGAAGCTTGGCCTTCTTCTAAGTCAATTTAGTCAATGGTGAGGATATGGAAGAAAATCCTTCAACAAATCTGCTGTAATAGCCTACCAATCCCAAGAAATTTCTTATGTCAGTTGGAGAGATCGGTATGGACCAATTCTTAAGTGCTTCGATCTTTTCGGTGTCTACTCAAATACCATCGCCCGCGATAATATAGCCTAGAAAAGGCACAGACTTGAGCCAAAATTCACACTTTTAAAATTTTGGATGCAGATCATTGTCCGTGAGAGTTTGGAGAACAATTTTGAGGTGATTGGCATGCTCCTCCTCATCTCTCGAGTACACCAAAATGTCATCAATAAATACTATCACAAACATGTCACGGTACTATCTAAACACTTTTTTCATCAAATCCATGAAGGATACAAGTGTATTAGTCAACCCAATGGATATGACCAAGAACCCAAAATGGCCATAATAGGTCCTAAAAGCAATCTTCGGGATGTCACATTCCCTTACCTTCAATTGATGGTAACCAAATCTGAGGTCTATCTTTGAGAAACAAGAGGCACCTTATAGTTGGTAAAACAGATCATACATCCTGAGGAGAAGATATTTATCCTATGTCAAGACCTTGTTCAGTTGTCTATAATCAATACACATTCTGAGAGACCCATTTTTCTTTCGCACGAATAAGATAGGAACACCCTAAGGAGAAATACTCGGCCTAATAAAGCCCTTCTCTAATAAATCTCTCAGTTGCTCTTTTAATTCTTTCAACTCAATGGCGGCCATCCTATAAGGTGGAAATATAATAGGTTGAGTATCAAGGAGAACATCAATCCAAAAGTCCATCTCCCTGTTAAGAGGGACTATAGGCAGATCCTCTAGAAATACTTTAGGAAACTCCTTTATAATTGGCACTAACTTTAGAGTAGGAGGCTCAACATCATCAGTCTTAACACATATGAGGTAATACATACAAGCCTTCGCGATTACCTTTTCCTTGGATATATACTTACCCTTAGGTGCAACAGACTCACCCTTCCACTCGAGAACTGATTCATTCGAGAATTGGAAGTTAACGATTCGGGTCCTAAAATTAATGGAGTGATAGCAGGCATGAAGCCAATCCATACCAAGGATTACATCAAAGTCAATCATCTCTAATTTAATCAAATCAGTAAGAGTATCCTTATGATGAATGGACACTACACAATCTCTATAGATTCTTTCAACAAGAATAGACTCATCCACTGGAGTAGAAAAATCGAAGGATTCAAGAAGACATGACTTCTATTGAATCTACTAGCCAAATAAGGAGACACAAACCATAATGTGGTACTGGGATCCATCAAGGCATAGAAATCAAGGATAAAGACTCAAATCATATGCGTTACAACATCTAGGGAGTTCTTCTGATCTTGACGACTACCCATGGCACACAAATAGTTTATAGCTCTGCTTGCACCTGACATAGCACCTTTCTGATTTCCTCTATCTTGTGGGACTGATACAGAGGACTAAGCCCGGTAAGCGCACTTTGGATAATCTATCTGAAAGTCACCTAATTGGCTACACTTGAAACATGCTTCACTTCCCGCACAGTATTTCCCCGAGCATGATTGCCGCACTTGCCACATAGGAGCTTACCTTGTTAACCTTGAGCCACACTAGCCTATAATTGAGATCTCTAGGTTCTAAAATTTTGAGGCCTTTGTTCATTCTTGTTTCTGGGTACATGTGCACTAGACGATTATGGTGCTGGTCCTGACTCAAACCTGTTACCATTCCCATTCCCAAGTATCCCAACATCGTGGCTGGATGTTTTTGCCCTACTATTTTTGTACTCTGCCCTGTCCCGCTAACTCTCCTCATCAATTTGCTGCATATAACTCATCAATATCCATGTCATGCAGAAGTATAGCTCCCCTCCCATTTTTCTTTGGTCCCTTAATCAACCCATCCATATACAAGCCCATTCTCCCTCTCATATATGCAACATATCTGGAGCATAGCGAGATAGCTGGGTGAACTTGAGCCTATACTCCTGCACAATCATAGAGCCCTATTTTAGATGCAAGAACTCTCTACCATGGCTTTCCCCAGCTCAATCACAAAGAAGCGCACCAAGAAAGCTTCCTCTAGCACTTCCAAAGTTAGCAATAGGGCTTCCTCTCCTCTACCCTTCTTCTACTGACAAGCTACAGTCAGACAAAACCATTGAGCTGGTAAGCAGCCAACTCAACTTTATTAACATCATCCACATTCATCACTTGAAATGCTTTCTAGAGCACATACTGTAGTTCCCTGGGTCCTAATTGGGTATAGACCCAGTGAACTCAGGCGGGTTCATTCTCAAGAACTAATGGACTCTTGATGTGTCTGGAGCATCTTGTTTACCTGCTCCCTGTCTAGCAACTGGTGATGTCATAGCCTGGGGTAAAGTATGGAATGCCTGACGAAGCTCAACATTTAAGATTTTAGCTTGTGGTGGTTGCTTAGCAGGGAAGCTCGGCCTATGGGTTCGTCATGATCCTGGGACTCAGGTTGGTTAAAATTTTGTCTGGCAGGATCCCCTCTTCCTCTAACATCTCTTCTTGGAGAAATGATCACAATTCTACAAACGTGTAATGCACGAATTATAAGAGATCCATAGAGCTTAACTATATTGCACAAAGCAGGATAGGAAAGAAGTACAATCTTTCCTAATGTCCTATAGCCTCCTGCTTATAAAGTGTGGTTCACACACACCCATAAAAAAGACTCTACTAGACATGGCTTCATCGACTCCCTAGGACACTTGAACTCCATGCTTTAATACCAAGTTTGTCATGCCCCGAGAGGATACCCTAGCATGGCCACACGCAGAGACTATTGCTAGTCCCCAAACGAACTACTTAGCCTCATCACATTCATTCAATCAACACATTTAACAAATCAACAGAAGACTATGATAATTGTAGGTGGACAATCTGATTCGTATATAATCATATCAAATCAATCAGGCTACTATGGAAAAAACTAGTCAAAATAAGATCCAATCAATGAATTACTCTAGTCTATGAAGCCTATATCATCTATTAGTTGGTGCAAATAATAGACCCATGGCTACCTCAAATCAAAATAAAACAATTCTAACCCGAAAAGCTAGATGATAATATAAATGAGAATCCTCCGGAGTATGAGAGGGCTCACCAATTCAGCTGACTGTAACAGATCCTCGATGGTGCACTTGCTGATGATCTCTACTACCTATCTCTGTATCATGAAATGATGCAGTCTAAATGGACGTTATTACATGGAATGTACGAGTATATGAACTAGCTGAATGAAACATACATCAAGGTAGAATTCTATCAACTCAAATAACTCAAATGAAGAGATAAGAACTCAATCAAGATTGTCAATATCTACCAAAAGAAAGAATAAAGAGTAGACAATGACCCACCAATACCATCCAATCCAATCTGTTTCAAATCTAATCCAATCAGAGTATTATTAGCATAAAACCTATCTGGGAGTTTCTCAATCACTTATGAGCCTGTGATTGTACAACAATCCCACTGATGTTGCCACAGTCATTCCGTACTTCCCAGGTAAAGAACGAATCGAATCCATAATGGATTGATCAATCAAGTCCGCTATTATTTTAGGGACTTACAATCAAGTGAACATCTGATTTAATGGTTCAATCCTCACCTACGCTTGGAGACGTAGTTAATGAGTTCGAATTGGCTTAGTCTTACTCATTTAGATGCTGGATACTCCTCCCACGACTTAATGCTCATAAATAATTCATCTCAATCAACTAATGAATAAGTTTCATAAGGATTGTTATCAATCCATTAGTTCTATCACAATCAAGCCTTTTGGCGTATCAACCATCAAATCAAATCAACTCACAATCTATCCTCCAAAGAAGCTTAGACCAATTATTAAGAGGACCTTCCATTGGACCAATCTTTAGAGTTCAATAATGCAGACCCTTAGGACCGTCAAATTCTATCAACCCATCATCATGCTGATATCACAATCACAATCAATATTCTCAAACCAAGACTCTAGATTGAATCCCTGGGCTCATTTATGCAATCTTTTATGAAAATAACATGTATGGTTTTCTGAAATAACTCATAAAAAGTATTTAAACAGTAATATCAAGTTTATTATGATCATCAACATATAAAAATCCCTAGAATAGTTATAATTTACAAGAAAACATTTATGAGAAACATGTATAGAGGTCAGCACTTTCACAATCTCTCTACTACCATCAATAGGGGCACATGGAATGACAATTCTATGTTTTAATTTAGCCTTACATACCTAGTATAGAGTTTTACAATCAACTTCCCAAAAAGTTATCCTCAATCCAAATAACCCTAGCTCTTTCTCCTCTTCTTCACTTAAAGTTTCTACTTAGTTTTTGCGTAAGGGACTTTTGAATGTGTTTAGGAACCATTTTTACACCAAAAATAACCTATATTGGCCATGGATTATGTACAAAAAGGGTGAGAAAATGTCTGGAATGTCCCTTAAAAGATTTAAAATTTTGAACTTCGGTGGAACAAGTCGTGGGACTAGGTCCGCGACGCAGACCTGTCGCGTACCTGTCCATTTTTTTCCAAAAGTTCCAATTGATTTTCTAATCACGTAGAAAATCTTAGAACCCCAGTTAAGTGCAACTCCACGATAAGTCCGCGACACAGACATGTCGCGTAGTTCTCCAGAATTTTATTTTTGAGTCGAAAAATTATCTTTTGATTTGAGTGCTCTAAAAATCAACTAGGATCATTTTCCTACATAATTTTTCATGTTGATCGCATTTCTAGCCTCGAATTTGCCAACAAAGTTTAGTAAGATGCGTTATGTGAGTGCCTCTCAACTAGGGGTATTTTGCTAATTTTTTCGGGTGTAACCAAAACATTGGTCTAACCTGCAAGCCCTAGCTTTAATGGAATCCTTCTCTTTGAGAGACAAATATTAAAAACACTTGAGAGAAATTTGAGGATTAAGCCTTTGAATGGTTTAGGAATAGAACTTATAAGGGATAGGTTGGTTAATTCAATTAGGATAGCCAAAACGACAAAGTTTAGGACATAGTTGAATAGGAAATATCATAAACACCCTTCAATAAAAACAGTAGCAATTGTCCATCAGACCCTTCTTACAGGTCATGGTTCATCTAATGGTCCATACCTAGTACCTTAAAACTTCATGTCAAAAAAGTTGAGTTTCTTCAATCTGCATCTTCTAACCCATGAAAATGTTGAATGACACATAGTTCCACATACGTGCCATAAGTCCTTATGTAGAAGTGTTCCAGACTTAAAAAAATTTAGGTCCTTTCGGGCCTCTTTCTATGAAACATTTTGATGGGTCGTGGTTTCTTATATGTTTCATCCTGGTAACATTTAATTCATATTACAGAATTCTTTCAATTTTCCATTTTAACTTGGCACATTCCACAAACCCCACCTATGACCCATGGTTCCTTCTATCGACTGAGGATTGGCTCGTAGAATCAAACCATGAATGAAACCTAAGCCTCCAGTTTTCGAGACCTATAAACTTGAGGGGTTTTACAATATCTCCCTCTTGGGATCATTCATCATCCAATGAGATAGAAATGCACTTTAATAGAGAGAAACACAATTATCATTGTAACCTATGTGCAAAAATGCAACTTAATCTTCTTTTTCATAAGATCATTAAACTTATGAATCAAATATCATGGAAAAATAGTTTCACGATCATGCATGCATGCAACTTATTAACATATATGCATTCCTGAGAATTTTGATGGAATGGATCATATTAGATACCTTAGGCTTGAATAAAAGGAAAGAGGTAAGGGTATCCTTTCATCATGTTCGCTTCAGCCACCCAAGTCTTATTCTCAACTTGTTGGTTTCTCCAAAACACTTTGATGGATACAACCTCTTTATTTCTAAAAATCTTCACTTGTTGGTCCAAAATCTCAATAGGTACTGTTACATAAGTAAAGTTTTCCTCATTGCACTTCAATGGGACTAAAAAATTAGGGTCACTCAAGCATTTCCTTAGTATTGATACATGAAACACCAAATAAACAATAGCTAACCCCATAGGCGAGTCTAGCTCATAAGCTATCTACCCATGTTTTTTCACTATCTTATAAGGTCCTATATATCAAGTACTCAATTTTCCTTTCTTAGCAAACTACTTCACTTTCTTCATTGGGGAAACCTTCAAATACACCCAATCACCTTTATCAAACTAAAGTTCTCTTCTCCTACAATCAGTATATGGCTTTTGACAACTTTGGGCAACCTTCAACCTTTTCCTTAAAACTTTCACCTTCTCCATGGCATCTAATACCAAATCTTGTCCAACTAATGACATTTCTCCAACTTCAAACGGCCCTACTAGTGATCTACACTGTGTGCCATATAACGCTTGAATGAAAACTATTGTTATAAGCAAATTCAATGAGAGGTTAGTAATCATACCAACACCAACTTCCTTTCAATCAAGCACAAAAGCCCTCAACATATCTTCCAATTTATGCATTGTTCCTCCATGTTGTCTATCTGTTTAGGATGAAATGTTGTTATTAACTTCGCCTTTGTGCCATGGCCTTTTTTAAATGACTTCTAAATTTAAAAAGTAAATTGAGCACCCCTATCTATTATGATGGACAATGGTACTCCATGCAGCCTCACCAACTCTTGGATGTAAACCTTAGCATAGTCCTCTGCACCATAAGAAGTCTTTACTGGCAAAAAGTGGATTGTCTTTGTCATTCTATCCACAACCATCAAAACTGAGTCAAATTGCATTCTAATCTCTCACAAACATGTGATGAAATCTATGTTCACTTCTTCCCATTTCCAAATAGGTATATCAATGTCTTGAGTCAAACCATCGGGTCTTTCGTGTTCCACTTGCACATGTTGACAATTAGCACACCCCATCACACACTTTGCTATTTAATTCTTCATGTGATTCCACTAATACCATTCTCTCTAATCTCTCTACATCTTAGTGGATCCTGGATGAATAGAACACTTGGAATTATGAACTTTATCATGTATCCTTTCCCTTAAGCCATCCACCTTAGGCACACATAACCGCCCTTGATAACGTAGTACTCTATCTACCCTTGTAAGAAGACCTCTATTTTCGTATCAATTGCCAAGTTCTTCAATTCGACCAAGGGTATGGTCCTTGTCTTGTTTCTCTTTGACTTACTCCATTAAGAATGATTCCGCCTCATTAGGCACTAACAACCACCATTGCTTAAGTTGTTAAATCTCACACCCAAACAGGCCAAGAGATAAAATTCTTTGACCATTTTCTTATTTTCATTTTTAACGTGTGCATAGCTGCCCATAGACATTCTAATCAATGCATGGTCCACAACATTAGCCTTGCCAGGGTGCTACATCATACTCATGTTGTAATCCTTCAAAAGGTCCAACTATCTTCTTTGTCTTAGGTTCAAATATCTTTTGCTGAACACAAATTGCAAACTCCTATGATCCATGAATATATCAACTTGTACCTATAAGCATAACGTCACCGTATTTTCAATGCAAACATAATAGCCAATCTCTCAAGATCATCCATAGGATAATTTTTTTCATGCACTTTCAATTGCCTTAAATCATAGACAATGACCTTTCCATGTTGCATCAATACACATCCTAAGCCTATATGGGATTCGTCACAATACACAACAAAACTACCTTAAACTTCGAGCAATGTCAAAATAGGAGCTGAAGTGAGATGATCCTTCAACACTTGGAAACTTTTCTCACTTTCATTAGTCTCTTAATATTTTACCTTCGTTTGGGTCAACCTTGTCAAAGAAGAACCACATGAGGAAAATCACTCAACAGACAATCTATGTTATCTGGCCAAACCTAACAAGCTTCTAATATTGGATAGAGATAATGGTCAAGGCCGATTCTTCATTGCCTTTGTCTTCTGGTTCAACTCTAATACCATCACCCAAAATAATGTGACCAAGAAAAGTCACCTCACTTAGCAAATATTTTCACTTGCTAAACATAGAAAAGAGTTACCTGTCGCTCAACGTTTACAACACAATCCTCAAACGATCTTCATGATCCTTCACATCTCATGAATAACAAATTTATTATCTATGAACAGCACTACAAACATGTCCAAATACATTTTAAAGACCCTGTTCATCAAGTTCATAAAAACATCTAGAGCATTTATTAGTCTAAATAACATAAATAGAAATTCAAAATGACTATACTGAGTTCAAAATAGCTTTTTTGGAATGTTATCTTCCTTCACCCTTATGTTGATATTCTGACTAAAGGCCAATCTTAGAGAAATGACTTGCGCCTTATAGTTGATCAAAGAGGTCATCGATCCTTGGAAGTAGACACTTATTTTTTATGGTTACCTTATTCAATTGTCAATAAACTACACACATCCGTAGTGAACCATCCTTCTTCCTTACAAATAATGCGGGAGCAACCCCATGGTGACATGCAAGGCGTTATGAACCCTTTATCAAGCAAGTCCTTTAATTATCCCTTCAACTCCTTCAACTACACTAGGGCCATGTGGTATGGAGGTATAGAAAAGGTTGTGTATCGAGTAAAAGATCAATACAAAAATCAATTTCCCTTATAGGAGGAATGCCGGGCAAATAACCAAGAAAGACATTGGGGAACTCAGACAAGATGATATAGATAGCCTTTGGAAATTGTTTTCCTAGCTTTCATGTAAGAGACAAACAGCCCTTTGAACATGGAATTGGTTCCCTTCCATTATAAGATAGGCTCATTAGGGACCTGGAATGTCACTTTGTGGGTCCTACAATCAATAAGCGTAGGAGGCATGCAACCAATCCATACCAAGAATAACATCAAAACCGATCATATTAAGCTCAACTAGATCACATGAAAGACTTTATATAAGACCAACAAAGGACTATTTTGATAGAATTTCTTGGCTAGGATTGACACACCAATAGGAGTATAGACTGAATAAGGTTCTAACAAAACTTTTGAGACACAACAAACTTTATGGAAACATAAGGAGTAACAAAAGGCATATTGGTACCAGGGTCAAGCAAAGCATACACATCATCGTCAAAGATATTAAACATAGTGGTGGCCATATTGGGAGATTTTTCAATTTTTTGTCTAACATGAAAAGCATAGAACCGATTACCACGTGGATCTCTACCTTGAGATTATGCACGTTGCCACACTTTTCCCCTTTGATCTACTTGACCTTTGGGATGCTCTTCTTTACCCTTATTAGTAGCATTAGGACACTCGGTAATCATTTGTCCCATTTTTGCACAGCTAAAACATGCACCGTAACCTCTTAAGCATTCACCATCATAGCTCCTCCCACACTTAGCGAACCTAGGAAGAATAGTACGACCTTTCAAAACATCACTTTGAGCCTTAGTATTGGCTCATTTCTCTTTGTCAAACCTTTCAGGAGCGCCCTTAGAAGGCCCTTGGCCTTGTTGTAATTTGCAACCATAAGACTTACCATAGGAGAACCAGTCGTCATAAGAAGCCCTCTTAGACCCCTTTATTTACATATTTTCTAACTTCTCGCTCTCTACTTGTTCGTCATATTTCATTAGTCTAGAGATATCCATTTCCTTAATGAGCATGGTAGCCTTGCATTCCATCTTTACCGAGTCAGCTATACCCAAACTGAATTTGGTCATGTCGGCCCTGGAGCTGGCCACCAAGGAAGGAGCAAACATGGACAACATAGTAAACTTGAGGGCATACTCCCTCACACTTATTCCACCTTGCTTCAAGTTCATGGATACCATCACCTTACTTCCCTTAGTTCAAGAGGGAAAAACAATCAAGGAAAGTATCCTTAAATATCTCCCAACCAATAGGCCCTTCATCAACCCTTTCGGATTTCCATTGAGTAAACCAAACATGAGTAACTCTCTTATGTTGATAAGCTACCAATTTAGCCTTCTCTTTAAAAGAAACCCCCATAATCTTCACCACCTTACACACCTTTTCAATGAACTCTTGTGAATTCGCATCCACCTTCGAACGATGAAACTCTAGGGATACTTACTAGCAAAATCTCTTCTCCTTGAAGCTAGTGTAGAAGTCTTTGGGGAAGAAATGGCTTGAACCAACATAGTGATTGCGACTCTAAACTCATTAGTTGAAACATGGTCCACCTGAGGGACTTGAGGATCTTGGGGATCAAGTGGAACTTAACCTTCGTTCGCATTCCCTCCCCTAGGAAAAGGAGGATGTTGTGGAGCCATTTATGAAAAGGTTAAAGGATGAACAGTACAACATATAAGCTTTGAAGGCACGACACAGACGACGAAAGAAGCAAGGTTTTCCTAAATTTCTCATGGCCTCCTATTCATTAATGTGGGGACTTCATACTAACTAAAAAGACTCTAGTAGACACGATATGTTGGTCACCCTAGGATGCTTTCAAACTTTATTCTATGATACCACTTTTGTCACGACCCGGACATAGGGCCTAGCCGTGACATGACGAATGTGACACCTAAAGACATCCCATCTAAACTTCGTGTTCATATCATAAGCATTTATAAGATACCATAAGCATACATAAGAGAATAAGCAAGCAAGAGTATATAAAAGTAAGAATGTCATAATTCCTATACGGATATATATATAAATTCATTCACTCCAAATTATGCCTCTACATCATAGATGTTGGCTGGGTTTAACACATAACGCACTAGCTCAACCTCAAGATGTACCTCAAAAGAAAATAACAAGGTCTCAAATGGTAAAGTATCATGAAGGGGCTTCTTCCCGAAGCATGGGAACTCACCAATAAATCTTCAAGCTCAAAATCTAAATCTAGCCACGTAATGGAATAGTCTTCTCATCGTCTACCCCTGCATGGTTAAATCATGTAGGTAATGAAGTATCTATTAGTATGTTGGATGTAAAGTATGTAGGTACGCCATGAATCAAAGTACATCACAATAATATCAATATACATAATCATAACCAATAGGATAAGGACACAAGATGCATGAGCATGCCAGATTAAAATCATGGATAAGCAACATTAAAATCATTCATAATCTTAACATACATATGCAGGAATAAGACCATAACTGATACATAAGACCATGGGGACTATTACATGGAATCTTTGTGTTCCCTTCACATCAAGCAAAGAGGAGACTACTTTGCCAATAAAGACTCGATCCTCACCCTGTAGGCTCTATCCTAGCATGTTAAGAACCTATCATCTGACCCCACCCTTAAGGCTTTACCCTAGCATGGTGAGTGTCCATCACTAAAGCTAATTAGATCCGATAGCACACCTTTAAGGCATAAAAACATGACATCATTCCTATGGTGGAAAATAGTTATGGGACAATGGAATCTACCAATGCGCTCTCGGTGTTAAGTCATATCCAAGAAATAAATAAATCATGCATGTATATAGCTTTCTACATAATTCATACTTCATTTAAAATTACACTTTCATATCTTTAATGATCATCATAACCTTTAATAAAACATCATGCCATAAATAGTCCATATTTTTTGCTTTTCAACATAATGTGGGTAGACATTCCCACCTTAATATCATCATAAGAATTAGGGTCTTTCGTTATCATTGCAACATTAGCATCATATCATCATTTGAAACATGCTTTTTTATACTTTAGTTCATAGTCATAAAATCTACTAGACAAGAGACTTAGGCTAAGTGTGGCTCCATAGACAATTCAGTCCAAATCATATAATTAGATGAGATTCATAGAGGGAAACATGCATTAAAGTCAATTTAGATCATTAGTAAAGGAACTCACATCAAATCATTAAGCCATAATCATGCATACTTTGAAATCACATACTTTTGCTTGTCATATATATCATAGTATAAAAGACCATAAGAAATCATCATGAAACTTTGATAAAAGAGAGATTTTGTATTGGTTTTCATGGATAAAACTAATATATAAATGAAAGGCAACATACCTAAAATAAAATCCTTAGAACTAAAGAACAAAATTTGGAAAAATCCTTGTAAAACCTTCAACCACTAGCTTGTCTGGAGTCCTTACTTTGAGAGAGAAATATTAAGAACCATCGAGGAAAATTTGAGAATTAAAGTCATTGAATAGTTTAGGAATAGAACTTACAGGGGCTAAGTCAATTAAGTTAATTAGGATAGCCAAAATGACATATTTTAGGACCAAGATAAATTTGAAATTTCAAAAACTCCCTTCATTAAAAACTGTCGTGACCATCCAAAAGACCCTTAATACGGGTCGTGGTTAACCGATGGTCCGTACCTAGTTCAGTAGACTGGCATGTCACAAAAGTCACGTTTCTAGATTTTGCAGCTGCCAACCCACGAACATGCAGAATGACCCGTAGTTCCACTTATGGTTTATAAATCATTTTGCATTACTATGCCAGACCTATAAATTTTAGGCTCTTTAGAGCCTCCTATGAAACCTATTGACTGGCTGTGGTTCCTCTACTTCCAAAATTCCTGTAATTTTCCATTTTCACTTGGCACATTCCACAAACCACCTATGACCCGTGGTTTCTTCTACTGGCCGTGGAGGGGCTCATAGGATCAGACCATCAGCAAAATCCTATGCTTCTAGTTTTCCAAGCTTATAAGCATGAGGGTTATTACAAGACCAACATTCTTTCACTATTCCATTGACTTGGAATCCACGAGTAGCATTTATGAGTCGTGGTCAATTTTCTGACTCTTACAACTACACCTATAGTCCCAACTTTTTCCCTTTTTGATTTTTCGGACTTGAACCTGCATAGTCTCGAAAAAAATAAATAGTTCCCCTATATTTTTCTAGACTTTAAGTTGAATATTAATAAAAGAAAACCATGCAAAACCTGAGCTAACATAACTATATTAAGACTCAAAACAAGAAAAATTACAACTAAATCACGGGTTTCCCCAAGTAGTGCCTGATTTAACATCGCATCACAGCATATGTTAATTGGTTACTCAGACTACACCAAGTGCCCAAGCTTCAACTATCCTCACTTTTTGGTATTTCCTAGGTACGGTTTGATCATTTTCCCATTGACATTAAACCATGAACTATTTTTCCCTTCCATTTCAATAGCTTCATAGAATATAAGTGAGAAACCTTTTAATGACGTATCCACTTCAACTTGTGCTTTCGAAAAATAAACTCAAGTTTTGAGTTAAGCATGAGGACCAAGTTGCTTAGTGCAAACAGACAGTTCTTCATTCCTCAATCATGATACATATTTATCTTTGACTATACAATGCTAAGCTTTTATATGCCCTCAAGCGAAATTCATCATGTCTGTTGAGTTAGTGTACCCTAAATTTTGATAGATCATTTCAATCCAAGTTTAGCTTTTAGAGTACCCATATTTCTTTATGTTCGAGCTATACAGTAAAGCGACAAGACTTCCCTAATATAAGTTGATATGAAGACACACCTATGACTTGAATAGAGTCCGGTATTCCCACAATGCATCATCAAGCTTTCGCAACCAATAAATCGAGCTTGCATTCACGATAATCTTATGATTTGAGAGCTCAACTTTCCCATTTATCTAGGGATGATAAGGTGTCGCAACTCGATTGAAGTGCCCCAAAATTTGCTTCAGAAATGCCCATCATTGTAACTTATATATATCTAAAAATCATGCGCGATATCAAAAATCTGACTTCATAATCTTGATCAGCGGAAAAATTGAGTGGGCAATGAGTATAATCCCAATTTTAGAAGACTCGTTGCGAAAATTGATGTTCGCAAAATTTTCGGAGACAGAAGTTGTTTGTGATGGCTCTGCGATGCGGACCTGTCGTGGACCAGTGTTATCACTTCCTTATTTTTCTTATTTCGGCCTAAGACATTGGGGTCATGGCCCCATGCCCACTTATGTGTTAAAGCACCTATTATCCATTTGTCAACTCTATATCACTCAAGACCCTCTCAAAACCATCTCTAAGACTTAACCAAATATTTCATCCAAATTCAAGTGTCTCAAGCTTAGTTCCAGATCTCAAGAACTCCATTCAAGCTTCAACTCTCCTTCAAGCCTACATCAAGAAAACCCGAGTTTAAGGTATGTGGGTTTCATTCATTGGGTCCTTTTTTACACATGGAGCCCAATCTTCTTATTCTATGAAAATTGCATGTTTTCAAGTTGTATTATCTATGAGTATCTTTTATTATGGATTATAAGAATGAAATATGTTGGAGTTTTATGAAATCTTGATTAAATATGCATGTTTATCTATCTCAAGCTTATAGTATGAGTTCGTTTTGTCTATTGTGACTATGTATGTTTTACGCTATGAAACTATAATCTATTATAAGATCTGATGATGGATTTCAAGGTATATTACGTGAGGGGTTTACAATATGTTGGTGGGTTAATTTACATTGAGTTTTCTCACATCATTTCACTCTTGAATGCATGAATTCGTACAAGCATTACACACCCATCAAGTATTTCATAAAATGTCACGTTATGAATTCTAAAGATATGTACATGTTTTACAAGTCTAGTGACTTCGTGATGAATATGGGCTATCGAGTATGTTATGAATTCATGAAATTATCTATGATTATGCAAGTATGAAGTTAAGCCCTATTTTAAAGATTTTACCTCTTGTGAGCCTTTGATGGTAATGCAAGGGTGATGTTTGATGATGATCTAATCTCATGTTTCAAGTTAGGCTCACCATTAGAGCTCACATATGTTTAAGAGATACTTATGTCATGATTCCTTGTTTATTACAAGCTATTAAAGTTTGATTGATATAAGTATTCTGTAGGATTAGACTTAGCACCGATGGATGGAGGGTTTTCTTTCTTTCCTTGAACTATGTGCCAACATGGGATTACGTTATACCCTTGTTATACTAGTGGATCTATTTAGTGTCTCGACCCAATCCTAAGGCCTAGACGTGACCTACGAATGGCGAACTCGAAGGGAACCCAAATAAGACTCATAGCATATCATTACACATCCTTGGTTGCGGAAGCAATGTAAAACAAGGTAAGAAACATAATTAAAGGAAATTGGGACTAACGGAGAGAGAGATTTATACTTAAATAGCCTGAATATAATAAGTGAGTCAAAGCTCAAGCATAATACATAACATGTCCAACAACACCTGTACTACATAGAAAGAGCGGGGGCCAAGACAAGCAACCAGGCCCATCCTCATAGTTAATACATACATAAAATAAAGATAATCTTAGAACATAGTATAAGAGAATAGTCATTGTCCCCAGAATAGAGGACTCACCAAAGTCTAACTTGAATAACGCCTAGCCACAAGAAGAATCAATAGGAGCTCCGGTTCCTACATTGTAACATCATGCAGGCATAGAGTATGTGTTAGTATGTTTGAATATACTAAGTATGTGGGATGCAATGCAACAAGAGATAAGCTTCATAATCAACATAAATAACAATAGACAATAGGCATGATATAACAATATGATATGTATGATCAATGTATAAGTAAAACATGCTTAGGTAACCCATGCTCACATAGGATATCATATGTGTAGAAAAGACCAAACTAAATTTCCAAAGTACGAACATCTTGGTAGGTTAATAATGATGCCACCGCATCACTTAGGTGGATGAGTACTAACCCTCATCTAGGTTGGTGATTATGTCGCCTTATCACCTAGCTTGATGAGTACCCTCATCTAGGTTAGTGATAATGCCGCCCCATAACCAAGGTGGAGAAGTAAAAACCCATCACTAGGTTGATGAGTACTAACCCCCATCTAGGTTACTAATGATGCCGCCCCATCACTAGGTGGATTAGTACTAACCCTCATCTAGGTTGGTGATAATGCCTCCCCATCACCAAGGTGGAGAAGTACAAACCCTTCACTAGGTTATCCGGGTGCTTAGACCCCCAGATTGGGCATGGTTGAGTTCGACACTTTATATAGGATTCATCATATTGTCTAGTGCAACACTTCATATAGGAATGATCATATTCATAAGCTCATTTCAACATCATAACATCATTCATATCATATCTCATGGTTTGGACCTTCATTTCCTCAAGAAACCACATTCGAACATTTTATCAAACACCTTGGGGGTGTATAATGGGGGTAGAAGACCATGAAATTTAGAGATGAAATCATGCAACAAAATATGTTGTAAAACTATCAATCAACACCTTGCAACACCCCCAAGATATTCATATCAAAACGCCTCATCAAATCCAGCATTAGATCCTAGATTTAGAACTCAAAATATTCTAAAACAACCATACTTCCATGAACTAAAATCACTATAAAGTAATTTCTCAATATACAAGACCCACATGTAAAATCAACTTTAAATCAAGAAATATTAGTAAAAAGGAGGGTTAGGCACCATAGGTGAAAGGACCCAATGGTTCAACACCACATACCTTGACTTTGGAGAGCCCTTGAAGAAGATTGGAAATTGAGACTTGAAGCTTGAGTGAGATCCTTGATCAAATCCTTAAGATTGGCCTTGAGTTTTGGACGTGAACTTAGGGTGAAATATGAGTCTAAGTGTTTCAGTCTGTATTGGGGAATGTTTAGGATGATATGAGGGTGAAATAAGGCTAAGTATAGATAAGAACATTTAAAGGTACCCTTGGGCCCAAGACTTGAAAGTCTTGGACCGAAATAAAAAAACAGGACCAAAATAACATTAGTCCGCATCGCCTCATTACTCATTGGAAATTTGCATTTGTGTACAAACAAGTTCTACAAAAATTGGCATAAATTCTTCATCCAAACTCCAAATGAGGTGAAACTAAGTGAGTTGGAAAGCTAATTCAAAGGGCTTTAAGTTGGTAGGTGGTGAACCACCCAGTTCCTTTTTTTTCTAAGAGATATGCCCTTTCAAAGTTGATCCTCCTAAAAAGCGTTTTTGCGATTTTTGAATTTTGATACAGTTGCTCTAAACTTTGGGTTAGACCCCACTCAATTTGATCCCCTGAACAAGAATATGAAGTGCGATTTTCAAAATAACGAACAGATTCTTAGATATATGGAAAATAAGATTTCGGGCATTTTCGAGGCATGTTTTTAGGCACTTTTTTGGGTCGTTTCAATATCTCCCCCTTGGGAACATTCCTACTCGAATGTCAAAGAAACATACATGAGAGGAGTGGTCATGAACAAATCAGCCCCAACAAGAATGCAACACTACATTTAAAACACCATTTTCAAAATCTTAACATAAGAGTAAAACCGTTATAAGCTTGCCAACATAGATATGGATGCATGTGAATGACATAGGGCTGAAACATAGGACTTTAAATCATAAGAAGGACTTGACATGTCACCATAAGGTTGAATAGAATGAAAAAAATATGGGTATTGCTTCTCCATGCCCTCACCGGCTCCCCGAGAAAAACATATGAATAGACGACTCTTCCAAAGGGTCTTGACGAACATTACATCCTCATCAATCAACTTCTCCACCCATCCATCCAATACCTCCACCGAGACTATCTTCTAAGCCAAGTTATCCTCCATATCACCCATAATCTCAAGGAGTTCTATAGCACCAGAGTCACCCACACATCCCATTAACCTAGAAGCATGAAGAACGGGACTAACCAAACCCCTATCTAAGGTAATCCCCAAACTTATGCAACCTTACCAACTTCTCTCTTCATCATTTTTGTAAGGACTCACAACCATAACTCGTTTGCCAACCTTAACCACACCTATCCTACTTAATGCCACGACTACCATCTCCCCCTTGGGAGATTAGCTCCACTCTACCATCTTTCCACCTAAAACTGCCAACTCTAATAAGGCAGAATCAAGGCCTTGCTTAATCTAGACCTCTTAGCCAAAGAAGATTTGGAACCACCAAGAATGTTACACCACCATGCTCAAATTCCCTCAACCAAACTTCCAACATAACCCACCGATGGACCCCACTAGTCTCCTTCTTGCCACCATTATCCACATATGCTAAGCTACCCATAGGCACCCTACTTAGAGTACCAACCACAACACTAGCCTTACCGGGAAAATAATGCACACTTATTTCCTAATCCTTAAAGAATTATAACCACCTTTTTGCTACCCATAATGCACACTTATAATATTTAGCAAACAACCTCTCATCCTCAAAGAGTTGCAACACTACTGCCAAATGATTCACAAGCTCTAAACAAATCAACACCTCATCACTAGAGACCGCCACAAACATCACAAGTTAGGGTTTTAAGACCCTATTCATGAAGACCAATAGACACAACCGGGCACAAGCCCACCTAACAACTCCACCAATAATCAAAATGCTTATTCCTAGTTCAAAAGGGCATTTTAGGATATCACCTACCCTCTTCAAGACTTGAGAACAAAACCCGAACCTCAAATCAACCTTAGAGAAGTGACTAACCTATCATAGTTGACTAAATAGATAGAGCATGCTTACCTGTCATATTACAATCTTATGGATTCTACACTCATTAGAAACATGCTATGCAATTAGCCCAAACTACCACACGACCTCCAACCCATCAGGCTAAGTTCAACCAAGATCACAAGACAAGGCTCTATGCAATAAGAACATGGGGCAAACCTTACAGACCCCCTCTCAATCCATCGGTGCTAAGTCATCATCCCATTAGAATACTTATAATAAACATATACGTTTTCAAAGAGGCAATAGTCATTTTTTTCAAATCATTTCAATGCACATTTTGGCTTAAAAGCCAAAAACCATTTATAATAATTCATACTTAGTTCAAATGCCAAAATCATAATTTCATAGTCATAATACTCATACATAGAAATAATCCATTCATATACAAAATGGTGAAAACACCCAAAATGCTTAAAAAGCGAAAATCAAAGACATATATGTGATCACAATATTGGCATAACCAACCTTTTATCAAAATCATACCATAAAATGAAATTGGGCTTACCGATAACATAACTTTTCAAAATAATCC
>JAPFFP010097938.1:0-20047 GCA_026153255.1 Solanum medicagineum | reverse complement strand
AACATGCTTATAATCCAAATCAACTTGTATAGATCATAATACGTAAGTGTGGGAAAGACCTCAACCGACATAGGGTAAGACCAAGCGAGCTACAACTCGGAATCTTGATGATTACCCCTCACAGGTAAAGAAGTGGATTACTTGTCAAGATAAACCATACTTCACCGTACAGGAACCCGTCCCCTTTTGGAGAAGCAACCTTCCTTACGGGAGGTCATCCCATTTCAGAGAGGATTTTATGAGTAACTTCACCTTATGGGAGCCCGTCCCTTTTTGAATTAAGTGTCCTTCCTTATGGGAGCCCATCCCATTTTGGAGAGGAATTTTATGAATAACTTCACCTTACGGGAGCCCATCCCTTTTCGAATTAAGTGACCTTACTTACAGGAGCTCGTCCTATTTTAGAGAGGAGTTTTATGAGTAACTTCACATTACGGGAGCACGTCCCTTTTCAGAGAGGTAATCTTCTTTACGGGAGCCTATCCCATCTCATAAAGGATTTCAAGAGAAAGTGCACTAAACGGATCCACTAGTATTGCAAGGGTATAACATAGTCCTATGATGGCACATAGTTCAATGAAAGAGAGCAAACCCTCCATCCATCGGTGAGAAGTTTAATCCCACGAAATATATATAAGATAATCATACTTATTAACTGCAATAAACTTAGAGACATGGTATGAGTAGCTCCTAACATCATTGACCTCAAATGGTGAACCTAACTTTAAACATAAGAATGGATCACCATCAACATTACCCTTGCATCAACATCAACATTAAGGGGCTCACAAGAGGTGAAACCTTTAAGAAAGGGTTTAAATCCGGCCTTACAACATCATCAACTTTTCCACGATTTAAACATATGTTTAGAAAGCTCATAATCATCATAGAGTCACTTGAATCATAACTCAACCTATTGATCATCAAAACTTAAAAAATCCTTAAAAAGGCATTTTATCAAACACTTGGCGGGTGTGTAATACTAGTGTAAAACCATGCAATTCAAGAGTGCAATCATTCAAGTAAATCCAATGTAAAACCATCAATCAATACTTAGTAACATCCTCAAGCAATATACATCAAAACCCTTTATCAAATCTCACAATATACCTTAGATTCAAAGCTCAAAACATGCTAAAACAACCATACTTTCATGAAACTCCAATATAGTGTGCTGTGATTTTCATAATAAATAATACCCATGAGTAAATCAACTTTAAATCATGCAATTTTAAGTAAAAAGGAGCTTGGGCATCATGGGTGAAAGGAACCCATGAAAGAAACCCACATACCTTAGCTTTTGGAGAAACCTTGACGAAGATTGGAGATGGAGACTTGAAGCTTGAGAGGAAATCCTTAGATCCAGAGAGGGTTTGGCTCTTGAATCTTGACAGAAATATAAGCCTAAGTGTTTGAGTGGGTATTGGGGAATGTTTAGAATGATATGAGAGTGAAAAATGACTAAGTATAGGCATTGTCTCGTGTGGAAAGGCTTAGGACCAAGACTTGAAAGTCTTGGACTGAGTTAAGAAAATGAACAAAAAATGACCAGGGGTGTGTTTCCCGAGCAACGTGGAATCTGGAATTCGACATCTTGAAATTTAAAATTATGAATCATTCGCTCTAAAATTGGGATTAGACCTTTTTTCCCCCTAAATTTGACCCCCTAAACAAGAATATGAAGTCGAATTTTTGATATCACGCACGGATTTTGAGATATATGGAAATTAAAATTATGAGCACCTTCAAGGCACAATTTCTAGCACTTTTTGGGGTCATTACAACTCTATAAATTTATCCTCTGACTTATCTCTATTTATGAGCATTAATGGCTATTAGGCATATAAATATGCCTAATATCAGTGTTTACTCAGAGGGATCTTAACTTGAGGCAATGGAGAAAGTTGGAACTCCTAAAGGTCTATGAAATGGGTGTATGACATCATCTCGACAAGGCAAACACTATAGTTGACACTCTTAGTAGGCTATCTTTGGGAAGTGTGGCTCATGTTACCAAAGGTAAGGGAGAGTTGGCAAAGTATGTTTACCGTTGGGTTAGATCGGGTGTTAGGTTGGCCAACTGCAATGATAGTGGTATCCATGTTCAAAATGGGGTCAAATCTTTATGGATGTGGATATTAATAGAAGGTAAGACTTAGACCCACCATTGGTCGAGTTGAAGAATTTGGTTGTAGAAAGGAATATAGAGGTTTTCTACCAAGAGGGAGATGGTGTAATTTGGTACCAAGATCGATTGTGTGTTTTGGATGTCAATGGTCTTAGAGAAGTAATCATGATTGAGGCTTATAACTCTCATTATTCGATTCACCCGAGATCTACTAAGAGGTACTAGGGTTTGAGAGAAGTGTATTGGTCGCATGGTTTGAAGAAAGATATAGCCAAGTTTGTATCTGAATGCCTTAATTATCAATAAGCGAAGGTAGAACACCAAAGATCCAGTGGTTTGGCTCAAGATATTAAAAGTTCTACTTGGAAGTGGAAAAGGCGGACATGAGTTTTGTTGTTGGGTTACCTCAGACCCGAAAGCAGTTTGATTCAATTTGGGGTATTGTTGACCAGATGACTAAGTCGGCTCACTTCTTATCAGTTAACACTACTCTCAATGTGTAACAAATGCCAAGTTAGGTAATTTGGAGTTGGTTGACTGGACGGTATGCCTACTTTTATTATGTTGGATTGTGGTACCTGACTTACTTCTCACTTTTGGAAATCATCTCAAAGAGGGTCTTGGCACTAAGGTGAAGTTAAGTGCAACTTTTCATCCTTAATCTGTTGAGCAAGCTGAGAGGACAATTCAAACTTTGGAGGCCATGCGGAGGTCTTGTATGTTGGAAATCAATGTTAATTGGGGTGATCATCCGCCACTTATTGAGTTTGTTTACAACAATAGCTTTCAAGCTAACATTGGTATGACACCACTTAGGGCTTTGTATGGTAGAAGATGTAGTTCTATGGTGGGATGGTTTGACTTAGATGAGATGACTTCTATAGGCCCTGATTTAGTGTTGGAGGCTATGGAAGAGTGGTATTAGTTAGGGAAAAGTTTAAGATGGTTTGAAGTCATCAAAAGTTTTATTTGGGGGTTGGAAAGAGGAATCATGAGTCTCATATAAAATGACATATATCAACTTTTAATTAGAGGCGTACTTAAGATTTGAAGTTGATCACACTGGACAAGAGACTCTGTTGTTACTGAGTTCCAAAATTATTTTAATGTGCATGCATATATTTTACATATTGAATCTCCTTAGTTTCTTCGTGTATCTATTTTTTTATATTTTGACTTTGCTTAGTTGATATATTGTTTCCAGACAACATGTGGAGTCTAGTAATGGAAATTATTATTAGTTGGAAATACAGTTCTTATGATTCATATATTGACCCAAAAAAATTTCTATTGTTGAATATATATTTAGAAAAATGAAAAAGGATGTTGCTGACAGCAGTGAATTATCCACTAGACATGAATAATAGATTAATAGGACACTTACTACTATTTTTTTCGGACCACTGTCATGTGCCAACAAAGTGATAAGAAATTCTGTCATTAGCAGTGCAATCAAATATATCTAAAGCTCTTAAAAGGCGAACCAACAACTGTTTTGTTATGTGCATCTGCATTTTAATTCTAAAATAATTAATATCAAAAGTAAAATTGGAAAAAAAATAATTAGTTTTCTTATATTTATTTAAATTGATAATTACTTTGAGAAAATTATTTTAATATACTTGACAATTAAAATGAGAAGAGAGTATAAGGTTAAGTTTACTAATTTACCTTTATGTAAATAAAATAGAGATTGATTCCTCTTTAAGTATAGTGCATGCTTTTTAACTTGTTTAACACTTGTCAATTGGGTTTTGGTATTTAGCTAGAAGGGACATTATTTTTGAAATTTGTAAAAAATTGAAGAACTTGACAATTTGGGAAAATTGGTGTTCTTCGTGTGTTTTGTATTTATATACTATCATTTGTTTTTCATTTTTAGTTGTTTTTTATTTTTTTTCCTTTTTTTATATCTAATATCTTTTACTTATGGGGCTCGATTTTGAGACGAGAGAATTTTTCGAAAACAGCTTCTCTATCTCTAGAAGACAGTGATAAGGTCTACGTATATTTTATCCTCCCTAAACCCCATTTATAGGATTCTACCGGATATGTTGGTGGTGCTGGTGATAGTGTTATTGATGTTCTTGAAAAAGGAGTAAAAAGAGTACATTTGATACAGAACTTCAAATGAAAAGTGTTAAAAATTATTTGATGTTTTTGCAAAATCGTAGTTAAAAATTAGCATAAATAAACTAAATTTTTTAAATGATAGTAAATAAATTTTTTCTCAAAATTAAATAATTGCCTTAAAAAATGAGATAAGATATCGCACACTTTCGGTAACATTATACTAATAGTGCTTTTTAGGACCCCCACGATGTTATAGGTTCTGTGCTTTTTTTAAAATCTTTTTTCCACTTCCAATGTTTGTTTTAAACCAAACTCTTCAAATTAATTGATCATGGATAGTGCTTTATGGCCAATTTCGTTTGTATTATTATATGTTAGAAGCATCTATTCAAGTTATCCAAAATTAATATGAAAAACTGTAAACATTCAATACGTTCAGAGATAAACACGTGGACACCATAATATGAAGATCCAAACATGAAGACAACCTAATTGAATCTCCATTGTCCAAGACTATATTTTTAACCAAGATGGGACACTCTAAATTTATAGATAACATAAGGTAAAGGTGTCTTTTCACAGTCTTAAAAAATTAGAAATGACAACATACTCTCTTTTATCAACATGGGAAACTCTAATACCCCATAAGCGTACTAGACACGTGAACATGCATCGAATAAAATCAAGAACAAGAATGAGTCGGATTGTGATATTATATAAGCAAAATAAATCTTTAAGTCTAATTAAACTTAAAAAGTTATTTCATAAGACGAGGTTGTTCAAGACCATATCAAGAAACAACAAACTAATAGGAAACTTCAATTTGACTAAATAACATTAGCTCATAAAGCTAAACTACTATTCATAGCTAAGACAGAATTTTTATTCGAGATTCAACATATATATACAATCTCTACTTTATAAATTTCACTAAATATATATTATCGTTGTTCAATATATGCAACATATTACTAAATAATAAAATAGTGTAATTATCGAACAAACGTCCCCTTCTGTCCCTCTAGCTCCGGCCCTGACTAACACTATGCATGGTTATAGATTGCTTACCAATAATGAAGAGAGAGGCTTTCCAGACACCAGTTGAACCCCTGAGAGGGACTCTTCCTTTATGATCAAAAGAAGAATCATAAACCCATTTTTGCTCGTCAATTTCTGCTGATTCTTCTCTTTTATTCATTTTGTCCATTTTTTTTTCTATAATAATTAATCACCAAAGAAGATATAAGTAACTAAAGTGTATGAGATGAGAAGTTGGTGGGTTGTCAGCTTTGGTTTGCTCACCTTATATAGGAAGAGGAATATAATCCCTGTTCACTGCTATTGACCATTATTGAGATTATTATCCAAGCCAAGAATAATGTGAAAATAATTAAATAAATACTCTCTTCATTTTGATTAGAATTTATTACAGAGTTTAAAAAAAATTTAAAATATGTCAAATACTAAAATGTCAATCCTGTTTTTTAATATATATGAAAAGTGAAAATTAAAAAAATTGTAAAAAGAATAAAAACCATTGTTTCTTAGAATAATATTTTTTTAAAAGTAGGTTAAATAAATTAAGGGAGTAAATTTTGTTGTGAGTGACTGACAGAGGAAGAACACACAATTCCTTCCACTAAATTAAAGTTGTGCTTTTGTCCCTTAGCATGTACTTGAGGAATAACATTAACTCACGGTCTGAATTTTTTTATCTTGAAGAGGCACAAAATATAAATTTTGTATTGCAAAAATTAGTTGGGCAAAAACTTTTTAGTAATTTGTTTGTTTCGTAGAAATTGACACAAAATTATAAAAGAAAACTTGTATCATGTATATTTTATAAATAGTTCTTAATGATATATGTTAAAATTTTATTATAAATATTCAGCAAAAATTTCTATTATAGTTATAAATAATAAATATTTTTTAATATCGTATATTAAGTAAGCTTTCCTTTTGTCTTTTATTCTTTATGGTCCAATCAAACTCATGACTGGATACTGTAGAGCCCTACAAAAGTTTTTATCGCAATTTTTTCTACGGGCCTAAGTTTACATTTATGAGTTCGTAATTTAGGTTACACAATGCCCATTGTATGTATAGTTTAGTGCTATGTATTATGTACGCAAAGAAGAGCTTGCAGATTAATTTTCCAAAAGGAAAATAATGTATTCAAAACTCAATAAATTTACACTGTTGGATTTGCTATTGAATTATAAATTCCCCTATCAAGTTTTTAGTGTAAAAATAATACTTGAGTTTTTTTATCTCGTGTTTTCTTGAAAAAATTGGAATCACTACTTTATTTTGGATTTACACACTTTTTGAAAAAGGAATGCTGTACTCGTGATTTGAGATTTGGTAGGAAGGTGTTACGAGAAATACTCCTATTGGGAATGCAACTGTGGCATCTTAAATCACATAATTCAGAAACCGAGCTAGAAGGTTATGCATGTGTTCAATCGATTCACGATTTTTTAAAAAAAGCAAACATTTGAAATATAATAAGATAAAAAATAGTTATAATTTGCTAAAATAACGATTCATAGCTATATATTATAGGAGAGAGGCGAACGAGATCGAGAGAGAGGAGAGAGGCGAGCGAGGAGGACAGATAGTGGAGAGAGACGAATTGTATATGTATTTTGTCGAATTGTACGTGTATATTTGTTAAATAATTGTATATGTGTAACTGATATACATATGTATTTGTATATCTGGCAAGCGAGATTGAGAAAGAGATGAGAGAGGTGAGCGAGAGAGGGCAGAGAGTGTTAATTGTATATATGCAGTTAGTATACATATGTATTAGTATATTTGGCAAGAAAGTGCAAAGAGAGAGAGGAGGGAGAGCGAGAGAGAGGGGGGAGAGGGGAGAGAAAATAACAAAAATTCTAACAATAGTTATGAATTGTAATTTTTTTTCAAACTATAGTGATATAATATAAATACATATCATATGTTTATCTAGTTACGTAATTTATTCTTTTTACTATATTTGTATTAAGTAAAGCCCACTAATTATGTAAAGAGATTTAATAGGCATTTGACCACAAATTTTTAAATGTTTTTTACGTTATTCAAAATTTATGAAACTGTAGTTCAAGATGGAGTTGTACTTTTGGCAAATGAGAAAAGAGCATTTTGTTTGGAATCATAAATATGGAGTTAAAAAGTTGGTTACAAGATATTTTTCGTATTTGAAATCTAACTTCAAGTTATATTTGAAATTTTAGCGAATCACTGATTTTGAAATCAAGCAAAAAAGTTATTCTCAAAAATAAATAAATAAATAAATAATTTTTATGGTTAAATGAATCCTATTAAACATCAGTTACTAACACTTTAAATTCTTATATTTATTTTTGTAAAAATTCTAAAATTCAAATCTTAACTTCAACTCATATTAAATTTAATATTATCTCAAATGATCACTCCACTAAGAATTGTTCTCTCAGAATATCCTTTAACTTTCTTTTATAACTTCAAAATCACTTAACTTAGAATTGTTCTCTGAAAAAATCACTCAACTTTCTTTCGTAACATCAAAATCACTTAACCAAAAATTCTTTTGACTTTCTGAAAGTAGAGCTTTTAGTTATCTGACCATGTGAATATTATCTCTTTGTATAATATAACAATCATCATTCTTTTGTAGTTCACTCCTTTGGTACTTACCACAATAAAATAATGACAACAAATGCATGAACACCATATGGTCCATTGTCAGTTGTTACATCAATATACAATGATTCATGGCTCAAATATTCCATGTTCTATAACTTAATTTGCTAGGGTATTGACTTTAATTTCATCTCACTAAAGTTGTAATGGGAGAAAAAATATTGTTAGCATGTGTTCCATTCATAAGATTTACTATTATTATAATTGCCAGACACAAAGTCAGCTATTGGTATATATTGGCAATTATGAGTAGAAGAATTAAGCATTCTTGTATATCTCTTGAAAAGTACAGATACACTGAATATGTTGTATTACTATCAAAATGATTCTTGTCAAAAGTGATAGTAGATACATTAGTTCATTTGTATGTTTCTCATAAACTTTTTAAGGTGAGTGGTATTTTATATTCATATAATTACAACCAAAAAATATGAGCAAATTGGATATGTTGTCTTACTTCTTCGTTTCATTTTATGTGACATTTTTTTCTTTTTGGTCCGTTCACCTTACTTTAATTGGAAACAATTTACCTTTAAAATTTCCATTTTACCCTTAATGAAATGATTTCGAGCCACACAAAAATCTGAGAATGATTTTAGACCACAACTTTTAAAAATAACAACAATAACATTACCCCGATGCCTCAAAGGCTCCCGCCCATTGCGGGGTAAGGGGGGGTCGGATGTACGCAGCCTGACCCCTATGATTTTTAAACATAGGGCGACTGTTTCCAGACAAATTTTAAAATCTTCCTTTTTTTTCTTAAATATCGTCTCAAAACAAAGGGTGTCAGACGGAGGAATTAAAAATTTATAGGCAGATCGGCCACAACTTTACAAAAAGCTTTGGTTTCTCCTTAGTATTTGGTGTCCATTTAACTAATTCTATTTCACGTTGCCATATCTCAAGTTAGGTCAAAGCTTATTTTATTAAAAATAATTTCTTATTTAATATTTAAACTTGAGAACTTTTATTGATTATAAAGTGCTAATAGTATTTATCACTAAGTCACTTCTTTTGATGGTAATATAATTAATTATATGTACTACTAAAGAAAATATTGAAACATGAGATTTTAAAATAGATTTTCACAAACGCAATGTTGACAATCAAAACAAGGAAACAACTATACTCCTGCTTATTTATTTGTCTATTTTAAATTTTACATGCCTCTTAAAAAATAATTATTAATATGATTATTTTATAATAATACTCAATTTAATTGATGCGTAGATTTATGTTTTGGAAAAATGATTTGGTAATCAGCAACTAATGTTGCGAATAAAATAGGAAAAAATATAATTTTTTTAATATATTAAAAATCAAATTAGTTATACTTTGTAAAAAAATTATGTAATGTTTTCGCAATTATGTGCATCACATAAAATGAATATTACGAGCGGAGCAACGTTTACCGAAAAAAGTGCCAATGAATTTGCCTCGTTAGAAAATTGTATGGGTATAATAATAGAGATGTATGCGCATGAGATTAGTTTGAATTTTTTAAATATTATATTAAATTATTTATATAAAGTTTTAAAATTTATAAATCACATTAAATTAATAAAATTTAGATTTTTCACGTTGAATTTAATTTTCTCCCTTTTTTTGGGTTTCTCAAATTTTCTTTCATTTTTTGGTTTTTCGTGTGAAATAATTATACAAATATATAATCTTTTAAATTGTACTTTAAATATTTCTTTAGTCTTATAAATATATAAGATATTTCAGAGAAAAATAACAGAAAATATGATATGCATGATAACACTAAAATATTTAACACAAAATAATAATAAAATTGCATAAAACAAATATTACAAATAAATAAGTCATAATGAAAATTATCACAATTTAAAAGTATTAAATCATGCTAAAATAAATCTAATAAATATTAATTAAATAACTAAACGTTAAAGAAAAACATATTACATATTTTAACTGTCTAAACCAATATAGCTCTAAAGAACAAATTATATTCAATATTATTGTCATTCTTAGTGTTTAATTAATTTTCTTATTAGCTTTAGTGTTGATTTTATTTTGATTTGAGCTTTCTTATAGCTACTAATATTCATGCATTATAATCTTTATTGGAGCATCAAAATTTTAGGTGAAACTTGAAATAGTATGTTAAAAAAATTAAACTATAAAATATTCTAAAAAATATTTATAATTTATATCAAAATAAATACTTTTGTGTATAAAATACATTTTAAAAACTTATATACATATAAAATGTCAGGTAGGTTTGATCTCGAATTGATTTTCACAAATAAATTGAAATCAACTTAAATATAATCAAATTTATTTTTTCAATACCAAATTAAGTTAAATCAAATTACTAATCAAATTCTTTTCTTTGAATTTAACTCGATTTTCGATTTGATGAGTTTCCAATTCAATTTTCTCTTTTGTACTTATGTATATAAATATAAAAACAAACTTTATGTCACCTTCAGATCTTTTTTAGCATGTCGCATCGGGAATTAAAAAAATACAATTCCTTCTATACGTGGATAAGACACTAAAAAAATAAAATATGAGAAGATAATTAGCTACAAAGTGACGGACACAAAACAGAAAATTAAATTACATCTGTAGTTTTGATGATAAAAGGATGAGAAATGAAATATTCCTTTCGTCATTTGATGTCACACACCTTGTAAAAGCCCGTTCTAAATAAAATATACACTTTTAAATGTAAAAATAATTAACTTGACACTTTCAATTTAATTTTAATAAGAATCCTAAATAATAACATACTTGTCATGTTATATTTAGAACCGTGATTTTTAAAAATTGTAAATATACTTTTTTTAAAAATAAATATTATAATATGTTACATAAATTGAAATAAACGGATAATGTTTAAAATACTGTGCTATATTCACTTTGAAAATCTTTCCATTATGAGATATTCTTGGAACTGAAACTGCTTTTGGTTTCTGTCTGGTCCAGATTAGACTTACTTTTAAAAAATTTCCTTTTATTACCCACAAAAAAAAGAAAAAAAAAAGCTTTTTAATATCATTCTCATCCAAAATACAACGTGTTAGAATTCTAGTGCAGTAATAGATTGTTCAACTAATTAATGCGTCTGGAAGCAAATAATGGAAAATAGCAATGGAAATTAGTGCTAATTTAAGCAAACTCCACTTTCATTAATTAAAATTAAATGGGGAAATGGTGGCCCTATCTTTGTTAGTTGATAAAATCAATTTACAAAACCCTTCACGAAATTAAGAGGATGAAAATGATGTGTACACAATTAATTATATGAAATATCAAATGTAAAACTTGTTTTTTTACTACTTGAAAAAATTGAGAGAAGAGAGACTGTGATTGTTTGGACATGTAAAGAGAAGAAGTATTGATGTTCCTCTTAGAAGGTGCGAGAGGTTGAATTTAAGGGTTACATGGAGGGGCAGAGGTAGACCGAAAAAGTATTGGGGAAGGTAATTAATTAGATAAGATAAGGTGCGATTTCATATCACCAATCAAGGACATGACCTTAGATAGAAAGGTGTGCAGGCGGCGTATTAGCATAGAAGGTTAGATGACTAGTAGGGGTAGGATGATGTTTGACCATGTGATATATAGTAGATTAGTAGAGGTAGTCGTATTTTTATGTAATGTGTTGTTATTGTCCGACATTCATTTTATTAGTTTTATTGTCTTTATAGATTATTATTTGCTTTCTAATCTAGTTATTTATTTCATATCTAGTACTTTCTGCTTTTGGAGATAATTTTCCTTAAGATGAAGATCTTTCGAAAACAACCTCTCTATCTTTATGAGGTAACTGCATATATTTTATCCTTCCTAGACCCTACTTGTAGGATTTCACGAGGTTTGTTGTTTAAGAAACTTATTTTCTTTGAGAAAATAACTTCCAAAAAATTAAATCAATCAAATATAAAAAAAATTAAAAATTATTTTCTATTTTCCTCCTTACCAAACACACCCTACCTCACATGTAAAACGATTAGACCAATAGACTAATCTGGAATTCCTATTTTATATTATATATATAAGTTATTAAGATCTGATTTGCTTTGTTACTGCTTGATGGAATGTTGATGATTAATTAGTCGGTAAATGTAATTAATTTAGTGGGAATTTCATGATTTGAGTGAACTTTCAACATTCCATCACTTGGTGGAAGACAAATTATGCTCCCCAACTAAGATTAAATAACTATTTGATGAGGCACCATTTAGCTTCCTAGCTTAATTAATTAATTAAATTACCACACATTCTTGATCAAGTTAGAAAACAAAGCCAACAAAAATATTATAGTATGTGGTTCCTGCAGTTTTGGGGCATTCTCAAATCTCAACCACATATTTTCCCTCCTTTTTTTTTTTTTTTTTTGTCTATATTAGGTTATTGAACATACAAATAATAATGAAGTCAAATCCTAATCATAAAAGTGGTATATTAGTATATGATTAAATTTAATAAAGTCAAACTTGCTTAATGTATCTCTCCTAATGTATCATCGGGAGAAAGCGCCTACAACAATTTAACTTTCAATAAAATGCGTATAATCTTGTGTTAAAATAATGAATACTTTTATGCGTTGAAAATTAAAGTTTAACGCCTTAATTTAAAAAAGATATAATCCTTTAATGTAAAACAAGTGCAGGTATAATATATATATATAAGTAAACAAGTCTTACTTAAGAATGACGTGTTTTAAAGTCGTGTAGGTCTAGACCCAAAGCGGACAATATCACTAGCAGGGTGGATCGTCGTTATAGAAGGCATCAGAGCCACTTTTATGTCAATCTTGTCGATGTGAGTAGAGTTTGACTGAATTTAGGTAAATTTCGGTGAGGCGGACAAACCTCAGTGTTGAGTCTAGGAGAATTCCATACGAAAAGGCAAACCTCAGCGAGGACGCTGAGTCCATAGAGGGGTGTATGTAACAACACATCTTTAGATAGATGCCCCATATTGGCGAAAACACAGGAGAGATGTTGCGTATATAAGTAAACAGTTTTTACCTAATAATGACACGTTTTAAAGCCGTGTAGGCCTAAATCCAAAACAAATAATATCACGAGCGAAGTAGATCGTTACATAAATTAAACTTAATAACACCACAAATTATGTATTTGATTAAATTCTTCACGCTACATAACTCTAGCCAGATGGTAATTAGTATTGCTGTAAGGCTTGCAAGCAAATAATACAACTCGATAATGAAAATTAGTTGGTCATCTAATTTATATAATTAGTTCCTCTATAATTAATGTAAGCAAATACTTTAAAGTACTCCACTATGGTAAATGACAAATGAAATGTTAAACATTATACTGGGGACAATGTTTTCTTTTTTTTCTTTTTGCTTTTTTTGGTTAAAGTTGGACAAATTAATGATGGACATGGCTTGAAACTTTAGGGTGTGGCAACACCAATGCATTCTGTCTTGTCGTGTCTTAAATTAATTAATTTGCTTTAATCAATTCAATGGTGACGACATTTGTTGATAAAGCCTACTTTCTCAATTAAAACATGTGTTAATTATATGATCCTCGCTTATCATTATTGTCACTCAACAACAATTCAAGGAGGTTAGATCAGAAAAAAAAATCTAACTCTAGATCTTCTTTGCTTGTCTAAGTACGAATTGTTTTTGCTGTTGGAACGCAAAAGTTGTTCTTTTAGAATTTGACATTCGCCTTATATATTGCCTCCTAAAGGAGTCCTAATGGAAAACTCTTTCACAATTAGTGCAATTGGCTTGTTCTTGTTGGAGTCTTGTTTTAACTCTGGATGAGGTCTTCTTGTTAAACGAGTCTATGTCCACCACATCTTTGCACATACTTTGCTTCATTTGGTGTTGTGTTTGGAACTTAGTTCTGTTTGGCATTATCAAAACTATTGAAATCTATGCATAAGCTTAAACATTATAAATTATATTTATTAATTTTTTAATAAATTATCGCAAAAGCAATACTTATATGGAGATAAAAAGAGTGAATTTTAAAGCACGATAGGGGTGTGATGCTTGTCTTTTAACCTATTCATGTGATTCATGTCTTGAGTCTATTTTTTCATGACAAATCAAATGAATCTAATCTTTTTAGTAGATCACTAAAATTAAAGTTGACTCATAGCTGTCTTTGAGATAAAATTCATTTTCTTTTTTATTTATTGAGAGGTAATTAGGGCAATTGTGTTTGGTGTCGGTGTAGGAGTTCTAGATTTTTTTTACACTAATAAAAAGCTAATTTATCTTTTTCATCTCTTATATCCTATCTCATTTAACAATCTTATTATATTTTTAAAATTATGAACTTATATCTATTATTTATTTTAGATATTGGTGAAGTTTTATACATAAATTTATATATTTTATGTCGGAATATTAAATTCAAATGAACACGATCTTTTAAAGCTATATCCGCTCTTGTGTGGCTGCGCCTTTTAACATATGGACTTATTCTCTCTTTTTTTCATTTTCAGAACACACATAGTGAAAAACACACAACATTTTTTCTTTTGAATTTTTGGGTGGCGGTGAGATTTAAACGCATAGTTTCTTTTATCTGTTTTGATATTATAATTGAATTGTGTGATAATCTAATATAAAAATTCAATAAAAAAGTATATTTTTAATTACATAAATTATTTTATGTTTCAAAAATATATTGAAGAAAGTATTTAAGATTGTAGCACGTAACATATGTTCTCATAGTAGGAAAAAATAAAATTACCGTTGAATTGAATATTAGAAAATACGCTGACATTTGAAGGAAAAGAGGACATGAAACACGTTTTAATTATTACTGGTTTATCACTAATCTCCTATATGGAACGTTAATATTATTTATTTTGTGCTTTTTAAGGGCTAAGTACTTATGATTACTGAGTTGACAAAGTGCTTAAATTTGGTCAAATTGAGTGGAAAATTTCATGATTTGGGCAAACGAGGTCAAGCCAATATATATTAGTGGAGGACAAATTATGCTCCCCAACTAAGTAAACATCGTGATTAGCCACCATAATCTAGCTCTTAGCTATATCAAATCATCATTAATTCAAATTAAGTATAATATGTAATACTAATTTTTTTTTAAAAGAAAATTATTTTATCTTTTGACCCCTTCCTAGCTAGTCTATTGATGTGATAACGCTTTTCATTCCTCTCTTGTTCGATCGATTTGACTCATCTAATATAGTCAATAAATTCATTTCACTCGTCTAATATAATCATTCCAACATCTCAACCACAATTCCTCTTCTTCTTACAATATTTGGAAGCACTTTTTGTTTGTGTATACTCCCTTATTTCGTTTTATGTAAATTTATTTGACAATAGCATTAATTAAACATATAGAAAAAAAATGCTTTAGAATTTGTAGTGTTAAATACGTTACTCCTCCTATTTAAAAAAGAATGACCTACTTTCTTTTTTATTTTGTTTTAAAAGGAATAACCTTTATTCTATTTTGGCAACATTTTAATTTCAGCTTTTCACGTGATATACAGACATCAAGATTAAAGGACATTTTAATATATTAGATAGAACTTTAATTTAGAACCGCACAATTAAAAAATTTTCTTTATTTTCTTAAACTCCACGTTATGTCAAACTAGGTCATTTTTTTTAAATGAAGGAAAAATATGATTTTTTTTTTTGATATAATGAAAATTATTTACAAGTTCTAAGATCATTTGTAAGCTACGCTACGTAAACTTTGTCAAGCGCAACTCATATCCTTAATTGCATTCTTTCATATATAAAAAAATCTCCTGCATGCATGTATGTAGCCATTATTTGACAAAAAGTGACAAAAAAAAAAAAAGAAAGAAAGGCCTTGGATGTTTGTATGGGCAAATTCAGAATTTCTAAAATACAGGTGCATTACTAAATAAAATAAGAAAAAAAATATATAATAAAATACTTAGTTTTATAAAAAGACCAGGTGCTCATGTGCCTCATAATTTAGGCTATAAATTCACCAATGTACCTAATATCGAGTGAAGCAAGATCGATCTAACTCTAATATCATGTTTAAGCGTGAGATATTGACGGCTTCTTTCTTCTCTTCCTTTTTTTACCTCTCTTCTTTTTGAACAAATTAAAGGCAAAGCTATTGGAAATGACAGATCAAAGCACAAACCAAATACAGTATATATGCTTTCGTGTTCCAGCAGTATGTCAATATTTATTTGTCATGTACATGTTAACTGAAAGATTCATCAATATTTCCTATGTCAAATCACAAACGATTACAGACAAAGCCACATAAAAATTTCTTCGATCTTGCTAGTTGATTGAGAGTGGACCTTTGAATGATATATATATGATATATTTAGTGTCTAAAGAGAAGCATTACTATCATTAAATGTGAAAATTTTGGCAATTTATCATAAGGCTTAATTTTTAGTGACCTAGACAAAGGACAACATGATTTCAAATCAATAAAAAAGTAAACTATCATATATCATTCATTCTAACTTTAATCTCTAACCACAACACAAAGGGAGATCGTCTTTTTGGAGGTAGATAATGTTTTCGACCTGCCTACTAAATCTTTTTCTTTTAGTTTCAAATTCGGTATTCTATATTTGCATTGAATCATTTACTAATCGAGTTTCGCTTCGCGTAAGGTCTTGTTGAGGAAGCGCTTTCTAACCGAATTTTTTCATATACAATGTTCAAATTTGAAACATCTAACTAAGAATGCAAAAAATAATCTTCATGCCACCACAATTCTCGTTACTGGCTTACATACTAAATCAATCACACGGTCAATTTTTCCTTTTTAAGATGGCCATGTGGACGGATGGTATGGTGATTTCAGCTGAGAAGGGGTTTTATATGAGATTTTGACTAGCAATGGCAATTAAGCAGGTTGGATTTAAATTTGCATAGGTTATAATGAGTCAAGACAATTAATAGGTCAATACTATTGGAGAAGTTATTTAGTTAGATACACAATACTTAGTTAGTTACACAATGTAGATAGTAGCAGATTAGTTAATTACATTTGTTTCAGTTAGGTAACTAATTAATTACACTTTATAGTTAGTTAGCTAATTAGGATATGATTGTATAGGTGAGGATACATGGTAAAGAATTAGACTGAGATATAAATACCTCCATTGTACACTGTACATATATTCACTTTACTCTTCTTCTCTCTAATACAGAGATACAGAAATATACTTCTCTGTTTCCAAGTTCTCTCTTAACTGCCTCTTATCATGGTATCAGAGTACTGAATCAAGAGATTGATTCACTCACTCGATTAGGGCCAGCAATGGCGGATTCTACGGCTAATGCTGCTACGAGCAATGTCGCACCAACTGAAACACTTGACCAGATCAAGAGGAGACGAAATCATCCACTTTATCTTCATTATTCAGACACTCTGAAATGTATCCTCACTACCGTGCAGCTTACAGGGACGGAGAACTACTCGTTATGGAGCAGATCCATATTGATAAACCTCCGAGCTAAGAGTAAGCTAAGGTTTGTGCTTGGGACCTGCAAAAGGGTGATTACAGAGAAGATATGGAAGAACAGTGGGAGAAATGCAACGCTTTCGTGCTTGCATGGATAATGAACACCGTGTCGAAGGAACTTCTCAGTAGCATTGTTTATGCAACAGATGTTGCGGCGGTATGGGCAGATTTGAAGGAGAGATTCGATAAAGTTGACAGATCTAGAGGTTATCAGCTGCATAGGAAAATTTGCACAATTAATCAAGGTAACATGTCAGTCTCCACTTATTTTTCAAAACCAAGACTGCTCTGGGACGAATTTGATGCGCTTGTTCCACCGCCTTCATGTAGTTGTGACAAATCCTGAGTCTATGTTGATCATCTGGCATGCCTGAGGTTGTTCGCATTTCTGATGGGATTGAATGAGGTCTATGCCTATGCTCGTAGTCAAATTTTGATGATGAGTCCTCTACCTAGTATTGGAAAAGCCTATGTTATGATTATGGCTGATGAAGGCCAAAGGATGACTGCTAGCTCTCACTCGAGAAGCAATATGCATGAACAAATTGCCTTGTTTGCAGGGGTAAGAGTGCTTTCCCAAGAAATTCCAATCTAGGAGAAGGTGAAACGGCCCGCGAGAATCTTGCGCGGCCTCCCGCGCACGCGGCGCCCGGGGCATCCCATACCACCCCAAGCTCGCTCCCGGCCATTCCTATCACACAGCGTACAGACTGGTTTCGCCCTGCCATGGGCTCATCAGGAGAGCGGCGATAGCTCTCGACCAGTTGTGCCCGTCGTATGCTTCAGCTCCCTTCATAGTCATGTCCTAGACAAGCGACAAGCTCCCCAAACTTAATCGGGTCGGCATGTCTGACTCGGCCAAGCCAATACGCAACTAGGGCAGAACGCCTCATTGCTATGCCTTTCCCCCGCCCAAAGCAGCTTGAATCATCCCATACGTGCGCTTGGTTACGCCTCTAGAGGTCGTCTACTCTGAGGCCGTAACAGATGGAATTGGGATCAAATTTGTGGTTACTGTAAGATTCAGGGCCATGCAAAGGAGGAGTGCTATAAGCTGAATGGATATCCACCAGACTGGAAATTCAAGAAAAGGTCAAGACCAGCAAACAGCAGACATCAAGATGCAGTTCATCACGTAGCTGCCACAAAAGATGAAATGGAATTGGAAGATGACTTCGCTCCTATTGCTGCTCCTGTAAAGAAAGGAAAGGGCACTGAATTAGGTCTAAATATGTCCATACAGTCTACTTTTACTCCAAAACAATATAGCAGGACCCTTAATATGCTGGAAAGGGAAGAAATAGCAGACTCTAGCTCAAGCAAGGGATTGGGCAACATGGCAAACATGGCAGGTATAATCACATCTTTGTCTGTAAGTAATGATAGAACACAGATCAAAACTGATAAAGGAAAGGGAAACTGGATAGTTGACTCAGGTGCTACTTGTCATATGACTTACAAATTGGATAAACTCTGTCATGCATCTAGTTGTGCTAATAAGATAGTACACTTGCCTAATGGTGAGGCTGCACAAGTGTCACACACTGGTTGTTGCAAGGCTATTAATGGAAGGGTACTAGATAATGTATTCGTGGTTCCTGCATTCCAGCATAACTTACTTTCAATGTCAAAATTAACAAGGCAATTAAATTGCTCAGTTAATTTTTTTCCCTGAGTTTTTTGTGCTTCAGGACCTCTCCAATGGAAAGGTGAAGGGGATTGGTAAGGAAGTTGAGGGACTGTACTACCTTCCTGCAGCATTACAAAATGAGAGAAGCAGAAAAGATCAAGCAGTGTTGATGGCATAAGGGTCCAGTACAAACATGTTGCTATGGCACAACAAACTTGGTCATCTTTCTACAAAAGTGCTACAACATATATTCATAGATAAAGGTTCCAGTGGTAGTAGTGAATATAATAAATACTATGTTTGCCCTCTTGCCAAACAGACCAGGTTACCTTTTCAATTGAGTATGTCTAGGGCATCAACTATTTTTTATTTACTTCATTTGGATGTTTGGGGGCCTTACAGAATTGATACTCATAATGGTTTTAGATTTTTTTTTTGACAATAGTTGATGATCATTCAAGGATGTGTTGGTTGTATTTGCTAAAATTGAAGAGCAATGTTTGCCCAGTTTTGATATCTTTCCTGACATTAGTGAAGACTCAATTTGATAGGAATGTTAAGAAAATAAGAACTGATAATGGAACTGAGTTCTTTAATAATGAATGTTATGATTTACTTGATTCTCTTGGTATTGTTCATGAGAGTAGTTGTCCCTACACTCCATAACAAAATGGAGTGGTTGAGAGGAAACACAGGCATATACTTGAGGTAGCTAGAGCAATAAGGTTTCAGGGTAACATCCCCATAAGATTTTGGGGAGAGTGTGTGTTGGCTACTGTTTACCTGATAAACAGATTGCCTACTCCAGTCCTACAGGCAGATCTCCTTATGATCAATTCCATGGGCACAGACCAAACATTGATCACCTCAGAGTCATAGGATGTCTGTGTTATGTAACCAAAGTGATCAAACATAATAAATTTTCCCCTAGAGCTGAAGCTTGTGCATTGATGGGATATTCACCAACTTAGAAAGGATACTTGTTGTACAGTTTTTCACAAAGGAAGCTTATTATCAGCAGAGATGTTATGTTCAAGGAGGATGTA